>VKKT01006010.1:0-31516 GCA_008038995.1 Haliotis laevigata | reverse complement strand
AAAAAAACCTTTATTGTCTTAACAAGTAATCTGTTTAAGGAGATCAAAGCCATATATCATAAAATCAAGTAATTTGTGAACTGATCCATGACTGTTTGTTCATGTGGGTATTGGTAAGCTTGTCCACAGTGGATACAGACAATGTTCTGATCAGTTATGCATCATAAAACATTTCTAACATTCGTTTGTGATTAAATTACGACCGCAGGGAAGACGTGCATCATCTGATCCCGACAAACATGGCGTACCTCGAAAATAAGTAACAGAGTTATACAAAAACAACCATCAATTGACGAAATTTGTTTCATATTTATAAGATGCAAACTGTCATTGTGAATGCTGATATTAAATACCAACCTATAATCATTTGTAACGGTAATGCAAGTTATGAAATGTTCACAAACGCTTTCATTAGCATCGATTAGCGATAAGCAACGATGTAGAGTACAGAGCATCTGAATGTTGCAGCAACAGAAGTACGTAGTTCTGCCTTATGGTTGCCTTATATCTATCCCCACACGAGAGTTACATGACTACACAATATGAATCATATACGCATGTATCCTAACAAAGAAAGACATAGATCAAGCAGATAATGAGATGCAGCTTGATGCCGGCTGTTTAACGCTCCAACAGCATCAGCTCGTCTGGTATATGAGCTGAGGAATTGGCTACAGATTGTTTTAAGGGAAATTAAAACTGACATGGTCTTTGGGTTATTTGCACTTAAGTGGAAGAAGCATTCGACAGACGAGGCTCGAGTTACAGAGCAGTTACAGTGTTGCTTCAGTTACGTTACAGCTAGGTTACAGTGTTGTTACATTGAATTTTCAGTGTCGTTACAAAACCGTAATGTAATACAGAGGTTAAACATGTGTTGGGGGTGGTTGTAGCTGGCAAATCCTTGGAGCTTCCATTAAAATGAAACATTCGAGAGCAGAGAATTGTGTTACAGTGAAGTTACAGTAGTGTTACTGTGAAGTTACAGTAATATTACAATAAAGTTTCAGTGTTATTACAGTGAAGTGTTGTTATATAACAGTGACGTTACAAGCTTGCTGCATTGGCTGTTAAGGTCAAACTTATGCTACAGTAGTGTAGTTACAGTAATAGTACAGTCGAACTACATGGCACAGGTGTTCGCACAACGGATGCGACTATTTCGAATGTCCAAAGCCACCTAAAATAGTGACTTATATAGTTGTGTGACTATTGAACAATAGATTTTAAATTATTTAATAAACTCATCACGTAATTCAACTCAACCATGTTGAAATCAACAGTTTCTCTATCTTTAACACAGAAACAATTGACAAATGTAATGCGCCCCAAAAAGCGTAATATTATTTGATATATAACTGTGTTTTTAGAGAAACGTGAAAACTGAATAATATTTTCCAGATTGGTAAAGCACCTTTAAAACGTAGCAACAGCACCGCTCCTGATTGCACCAAGACTGTGAACTTGCACGGGGAACGCTCTATCTCGGGGGGACTGCTGGTATATGAATCAACATGCAAGCGGTATAGACTGACGGAGTTTTTCCCCCTCCCTCCCGTTACGAGACCACCCAAGTAGTATATTCCTCTTGTGACAAATTTGTAGCGGACTAGACATGTTGTATAAGTTTCCCACCTCCTAAACCCGACACAACGTCACATTGCTCTATAAAGCAATCATGTTATCCTTCGGTACAAAACAATGATATTTTTTATCCCTTGGCTGTTTTTATTCCTTCCCTCAATCATGCGTCGGAGGGAAGGAGGGAGAAATATGAGATATTATAAAACAACTATGAGAACCATTATCGAGTTAATGCTCGGAGCGTTATAGTTATACACTCCGTCGATATTACAACACAACACGAATCTAATCGTATCCCAAGTAGCGCTATGTCGTGTGTGTTACTTTAATGTACATATATCTGCCGATCCTCTCCTCTCGCATGTATGTATCCAAGGTGTAGATAACAAACGATGCACTTTGTGTAGTTTTTGCACCACTAGTTTTCTATTTCTGGTTGTTCATTTCACCTCGATTGCATGTATATGTCACTGTAGCTGTTGCTTTTGAAAACGATGTACCGCACTTATCAGCTTGTAAAAGTCATATACGTCTACCTGGACGTGTAATGACGGAAGCTGGAATTGATTCTTGTGAAATCTTTGCCGCTAAGAATTTGTCAGATTACCTATCTCAAAAGAACATATGTTTTGAAATGAACATTTGATCGATGTATACTGCTGTCATGCGTGTAAATTTCAGGGAAATATTTCCCGTTTTTTTTAATAAAGATGTTTATGTTAAAAATAGGTATTATGAAACTTAATTCTCAAAATGAAATTACAATCAGGCTTCTGTCAGTCCTGTAGGGATAAATGCTGAACTGTTATTAAATATCTAGTAACTTGAACATCAACTATGAAAAGTAATTGAAACCTTATTAAACCAAATCAAATTTCCTTTGTGGTATTCATAAAATATTTATACATATAGCACTAGAATGTAAATAAATAAGATTTTGAACTTCGGTATGCCGTAAATTATGCATTATCTGAATCATTGTTTACATTATCATTTCCGATAACATTTCACATCAACAATTTATGATAATGTGCCAGCTAATTTGCATAATATTATTGGACAGCATTACTGACTCTTCCTTCTACGAATACATAAATTCAAGTTAATTATAAGCGGGGCCTTACTTTACATTTGTGAATTTTATATTATGCACATGAAAATAGGTATGTACAAACTAAGTTTCAAAAATACCAATTATACAAAATGGCTCTGTAAAATTTAAAATCTTTAAACAAATATCAAACATTTGAAAATATACAAATGATAATTGTTGACAATAATTAATGCAACTTAATTGGTCCCAGATACATATCGAAAGGCTGGGAAAGAAACTATACACCTGAAAACTGAATCAGGCAAAAAGTTACATGAAAAACTTGAAATACAGCAAACATATGGTCCTGTACACAACTGTGACGCCCTTATCCAACACATAACCTTCGAATAACCGCTTCTTGTGTGATTCGATTTAGGCCACCATAATACTTGGGTGCATACACTTTACGTTTAAATATTGCAACAACGGTGTATTCTGTTCAGAAATTTAACTTTTTCCTTGATTCACGGTAGCAAATTGGAATCAGATAATTTATATTTTCCTTTATATTAGTGTTAAATTCTGCTTCAGTTGTGTTACCAACCAAGCTTATTCACAAGACCAAGCGAATTCAGATTCAGCATCATTTTAATAAAAATCAATAACAACAGCAGATTCAACAGAATTCTCAGACAAAACTACTTTACATGTTAACTTTATATAAATATCACTAGTGGCACTTAATGCTAGGGTTATATTACGTAACTTAACTATCGTTATGTTTGACTTTAAGTCCATGTAGGTATCTTATATAAACCCAGTATAGTTTGGCCGGCTAGGTAACAAAGGTAACATTGAGTAACAACGTATTTCACCATCATTTTAAAACTTAACTTACCTGTTTAAAATTTGAAAACCACCAGACAATACACTGCTCAGATCAGTCAAGCCGCCAAACCCATCTTATGTCAGAAAATAATTACGTTGGTTTACTGTATAAGGAACTACTGAAGTGTATTGCCCCGCATCACTATGTTTCTATAACTAATGCTAAAGAGGGTTCTTTGAAGGAGAAAATATATTCGAATAATTGTACAGATGGTCTTCTAGGAAATTGTCACTACAGTGATGTTTTGTTGAAGATGAGGAGGCGCTATGCATAAGTGAGTAATGAGTTTCAAGCATATTTACTTCAGTTTTTTTCTCCCTGAAGTTAAGTGGAAGGGAGTATACACCGGGATGCTTTATTGACTCTATCCGCGTTGTGCTATGTCCAAAAGGGGTTAAATTATTCGAATAAACCTTTCAGTTTGATAACACGCGTGTTTATGTCAACAACAGTTATCAGGTAGATAATCTGCTGGATATAACGAAAGGTAATTTATGATAATACTACTACAGTTATCAAAGAGGTGTATATGTCACTATACAGCGCTGACCATGAGACGATAAGGAAATAGTTGTATGAAGAGCTCACAAAAGTTACAAAACATCAACATTTTGTGAATTTCAATTGTTAAAACTACAACACGCTCTTTTGTGGTTATGACTGAATCATTGCTGTTTTAAAACAAACAAGCAATTGTATAGTTTTGATCATTTATTGAACATACATAAGAGGAATATTAGAAAAGTGTCGGACAAAAGAAAGACACACTTAAAATTTGGACTTTACAAAAACATTCCAATCGTTATCAAAACGTTGCCAAACTGAAAACTGAAAACTTTGCGTCAAGTACACAACAATGGTGCCTATCTTAAATACATCACCATTGCAAAATCAGTTCTTGTTTAACATAATTTCAGTCAGGGTAAAATAGGGTGTATACTTTCTTTTGAAGTGCAGTATATATTTTCCCATTATGTCAGCATAGAGATTTCTGTTTTATATGTGTATGGCATCAATCTCTTATATCCCATAGTGTGATATACATATATAATACGAGCTACTTAGCACACAAACGATGAAACAAGTTCCAATATCATTCTTAACATAAGTAGGAGTCACAATCTCAGATGTACTGTTGTATGATCGTTAAAGAGATCCGTGTCAGGCCAACACGTGTCCCAGACTGACCTCCATCTCAACGTACAACAAGCACATGCACATTTTACAGCAGTCATAGATATGATGAATATTGTTAAAATGGTATTCAAAATATTTGATCAAGCTAATATTCATATGTTAATGAGACACCATTAAAAGGAAGAACTGTGTGTAAACGGGCATTGGAAGAACACTTACCGTTTTTATTCAACAAAAACACACACATTATATTATTCTTCCGCCACTTCAAAACAGTATCCTAAAAGCTTACTTTTATTTTCAAATTTGAATTTAACTACAGCATAATCATAATTGTAACGAAAAAAAAAATTAATGGAAGATGTTAACAATAAACTTGACACATATCTCCTTGTAGGCACTGAAACGCCACCAAGGAAATCGAAAAGAATTTGCATAATTAAAAACATTTTATGCGTAGAGCGTGGCAGCCCGTGAAGAATTTATAACACAACTTAATCAAAAGGTTGTGAGAGAAAGAACGAAAATGTAATTAATTTTGTAAAAGGGTAACACTGAAAAAAATCAATACTTTACAACTTTGTCACCAAAATGTCACATGAAGAAATTACCTGGTTAAATCCCTTAGTGAACCCGACCAAACTCAAACTCGGGCGTGTAAAACATAACACTTTCTCCTTGAGAGGGTGATAACTGATAACTGATAAACTGGATAATACAACAGGGTATATGCGACATTTCAGTCATTTATTTTCACTGACACGAGTCATGGGTGATATTTGAAAGGCGGGTCCTTCAGATAAGGGATTTTATGTCATTTGAATAACACCAGGGACTGGCTTTCAAGCGAGGTAACCATTTAAAACGCTTTAAGTGTAGCCATAGCAACTAGCAAGCTGTAGTTAAAACTTCTGGTGATGGAAATATGTAATCATGGATTAATATTAATACAATATTAAAACAGGAGGGGTTAATTGTTTCGCGTTGTGTTGAGTAAATAACATATAATTTTAACAGATTTTAATACGATTGTGCGGTTTTAACGAATTTTGACCCCTATCAATTTTCTTCTCGTTTGTTAAAAGATTTTCGTTCAAATGTGACATTTTTCTATTCGGAGTTTCGTTTAAACACAATTTCCAACCCCCTGGCAAAATTACAATGCAATACGGAACAGATCTGCCGTTCCACTTTAGATGCGAAAAGTGATTAGGAAATTGGATCTTATCTTCACAACATGTTGTAGAATTTTGTTTGTTCGATCTTAAACGACCAACACGTGTAGTTGAACACAGCGTCGTCACGCTGTTGTACCAAACCTCAAACACAACGCCTAATCATTTTCTTATCCTCGAATCCCTTAGCCAATAACACCTTACCTGAACCAGCAGACAGCTGGAATAAGCCCCGCCCCTCGACCAATCAGAACGTGCGATACGCACGACAGGACTCGCCTCCGGCGGTACAAGGTGTTATGAATTACAGGTCCAACTGATTGACAGATCAGTGTGTAAGTCGGCCCGAGTTAGAACTGTCAGAGACGTGTACATTTCTCAAACGACGACGTACTATCGCCGAGCGAACACATACTTACCTTCATATTCCGAGAGCGTAAACATCCAAAGTGACGGAAGACAAGTCATTCGATGCCAACATGTTGGACTACTGTGCCAACGATGCGTCGGGCAACGGGTACCCAACCTCAAATCCTTCCATGGCATCAATTCTAAACATGAGCGGTTCTATGGACACCTCTAGACAGAATTCCTTCGTCCTAAGCAGTCCTCCTTTAGCGGCGTTACACAATTTAACAGAGATGAAGTTTCCTTCATCACAACAGTTAACAGACTATCAACAAAATGCGTTCAAGCATTTGGCTGCCAACTCAACGCCGCATGGGATTAATGACATTCTAAGCCGTCCCTTACCCGGGAATCCACTCGGAATACCACGGATTAATCCACAGATGTACCTTAGCCCACAAGTACGGTTTCCAAAAATCGCAGAATTACCAGGTAGACAACCGATCTACTGGCCGGGTGTGCTACCACAGCCTTGGAGACCGTCGCCAGGTAAATATGAAAGGGCCGCAATTCACGTTCATAAAAAACTTATCTTGCTTGAACGCAGTCATGTGGGCAACATTTTTGTCGTAACTGCACCTTCTAACTTCTCAGCTTATCAAAAGAACGTATAGATGAAAAGTTAACTCTCTTTCATGTGTTTCGCAGTTAAGCTTCATTCTTTATTGAATTCTATTTATTTGTTTTTTAAGGCAATTATAACTGTAAAAAGATACATGTAATCAATCTAACCGTGACACCAGGAATATGTGATTGAATTAAATTAAATTCGATTTTTTATTATTGTTTAATATTATCCTTAATTAACTCATTATTATATTGCTAAATTACTGAACACCTTGTGTATCGAATCTCTCCAAAATAATACAGAGTGTATGTTCTTATACGAAAAGCGGTATGTTCTGGGATTCTTAGGTAGGTTCTGTGTACAAAACAAATGCCTCAAATTGTATTACAGTGGTGAATAAAACCATATTCTTGTAACATCTATCTTTCAACATATCGACTTACATTCGACGTTAACTATGTCATCAATGTTTCACTCCCTACCGCGTTGTCCCTAGACGATAATAAAAGCCTATCCTTCATTCTTTTTCTCAACAAAAGTTTTCGTCATTTTAAATAATCATTTTTCCTAAAGAACAATTATAATATACTTAAGTGTGGCGAAATCACATTTCAATATGCCGTGTGAATAATAGGAGGTTAAATAAATAATTTAAACAACAGATCGAGTACAATTAACATATCATCATATCCCAGGCTGGGGCATTATCCTGTTAAAATCATGTAGCCTTATTTTCAAAACAGGTCTGTGCATTTGGTGATGTTAAAACACTTATCACAAATGTATATACCATTCTCAATGGTAGATCTACCACCTGGTTAGAGTTTTGTTTAAGCACTTAAAAACTGACCGGAAAATATATATGTCATATCCTAATTACCTAACGACAAAATAACAGCCTTGTTAGCTCATTTAAAGTACTTAACTCTTTCGATGTCTACCCAAGCTTCTCAGCTCGAACGCGCAATGCCGGGGGTCTCTATAACAACTGGGAGGTTTTTTTGAGAACTTTTTAATGTTTTTTGGGTTCTGGTGTGGTTGCCATGTAACGTTATCTGGCCGTGGGGGGTTGGGCCATCATTGTATATTTTTTATGTGTATCCCCTCCCAAGGAAAGGGGGTAAGTATTCACACATTGGGAACTTATGTCGGGACCGTTCTCACAAAGGAAAGATAGTATAGGATAACTGAGTTTAGGATGAACATATACACTTCGAGTGTAGATAAATTCGAAATGGAATCTTGGATTCCTTTCTGGAAAATATTTGGCTTTCTAATTTTCTTCCAACATCAAGATGCACTATAATAAGTTTGTCCATACAGCCATATACAAATAGAGGTTAAGGTCAAGGGTTTGTTTTGTGTTTTTATGTTATTGTAAAACAATTCTAGAGTTTATAATATTTTCACAACTGATCATATTGGAATAAGCTACATGTGTGGGATATGGATAACAACAGTACTGCTCAAATGAGAACAAACTAATGTTCTGATCACTATGTACATTACAACTATTCATAAACGTTTTGAAAAATTACAAGCTAAATATTTTTAAAGAATATTCACATACTTTCACTGACAGTCTAATCGTAAAGTGAATGTATATTTCCAAATAACCCAGGATTGTGATTTGTTTAACTACTGTTAAACGGATTTAAAAATACAAAAATTACATCAACCTTTAAGAGTTAAAGATTCAGACACCTCTCAATAACGATGGAAAATAGTACAAGGTGATACTGCAATATTTTTTTTCAAAACAAACGTAAACATCACACGTGACAAAATTATCTTTGATTGACAGCTGCCGACAACAGTCCGCTCTGATTTTGACAGTAACCGGATTATATGGCGCACGCAATCGATGCCCAATAACAAGATATCGATAATATCCTAAATGATGACAGGAATAAACCAGAGGGGAGGGGGAAAAGAGGATTGAGATCACGCAATTAACTGGTTACAGATGACACCCGCTAATTGTTAGAAACCAAAGTGATAGCAATCGACACGGCTGTACATTTCAGTTTGTTCATAGCATGTGGTATCCATAGAGGAAGTGTTCGTGTAATGCAACGTCCTTGTATATAGCAGAAAGGGATTTCGGGGCCCAGTGAACATGACAACTTCACATTGTCGACACATGTTCCAAATTAAGGGACAAAATTGCCCCCCGGCAAACGCACCAGAATCTTACATGTCCTTGTGTTGGTTTTGCGACGGACGCGTGGTGGTGGGTTAAAAAACCCGGTGCAGATCCTAAGATAAGCTTGTATTGCAATTTCACGGTTGTGTACAGCATATACAAATTTTGAATTACTTTTGTGAATGAATAGGATGTCGTTTATAGTATATAACAGATTACAACTGCAGATTCCAATCCACATTTCATTCATTTCAAAGTCTGTCCTGATCCTTGAGAGAAAGTAAAATGAATTATTTTTAACATGAAAATACCTTCTCTTCCTTCTATAGTGTCTCTATCGGTTGAGTAGTGGGAAAATTGAAAACGCACTAACATCTATTAAATAAACTCAAGCAGTTAACTACAAAAACGTTATGAGTAGCAACCAGTTTTCAAAATGTTCAGATAGCAACACATTAGTGTAAAGAGAAGACTATATTTCAGATTTTATTTAGCGCATCGCGTTTTAACATTGTTTTTTTGCGATGCATTTGACTGATCCCTTGATAATCATATAGCGCCGCCCCAATATTTCATTTCCATGTCTTGTTCATTAAATTAACACTTCGTCATTTGTCCTAATCCTCCCATTTTTTTCGTTCCAAATGAAGGCTCCTGTGCACGTTTTACAGCCAACTCATCCAATGTAATTGTCGACAAGGATGGAAAGAAGAAGCACACTAGACCAACCTTTTCTGGACAACAAATCTTTGCACTTGAAAAAACTTTTGAACAAACCAAATATTTGGCGGGACCTGAACGGGCGAGGCTTGCATATGCACTGGGAATGTCGGAGAGTCAAGTTAAGGTGAGTCAGATCTATTTCACATTTGTGTTGTAGTTTTAGCTATTTATTTATATTTATACAAATTTATTTTCATTCTTTCTGTGCCACTCCGTAGTTGCTCTAGTAAAGCATTTTTTCTTTCTTCGTGCAGTCGAAACGATTCTTTCCCCTTTAGACTGTTTCTTTACTTCCGACTTTGTGATTATAAAGACAACTTGATTTGTATTTATTGTGAGATTTGGTGAAAACAATGACGCGTCTACAATCGAAAACAGGGATTGGAAATGTATATACGTTTATAACAATACATCCAGCAGATCATCTTCATTTCGCAAGGGAAAATTCTAAATTCACACGCGATTTAATGTCTAATCACCAGGCAACTTTCCAACAATGGCATTCAAAAACCTAATGCACTAAAATATGAATTCACATTCATTTCTATAATAATAGGAATCATATTTAATCCCATGCGAATTGTTAATTACGGAAAACAATGAATACAAATTTAAAACTAAAACAATAAAAATCATGTAAAGTGTTTCCTTGGCAGCGAGTGTGCGACATAAGCTGTTATTATCGCTGACAGTCGGAGGTGACTGATAGCTGTGAAATCATGAAGCCGTAGACGAAACAATTAAAGTTAATCCGCCAAATGTCGTCCGCCAAATGAGGCGTAATGCAGCCAAAACGTCTGGTGACGATTGCACTTGAAACGGATTTCAGTTAAGAAATCCGATCGTGCCCATATCATTTTGCCTAATATATTTGTTGAAAAAACATATCGGTTTATCCGCCACCATCCGCAATCTATGTTTGGTGATATGGCCAAGTCAGTGTGCTATCGAATTACATTGTGACAGATCTTTGATCTTTATTGACATGTTTGTCGATGAATTAGGCATGTAATCAACAACACTGTATACAGTTTGTCAATTTCGATTGCTGTGCATGTTTACAAAGCGGCCACCGATTTCAAGCAAGGGTAACTTTGTTGAGGGAGTAAGCGAATCATTGATTAGTTTCGCAGGTGCGCATTTGTCCAATGGCTTCAATTGAAACACCATTTCAAAGTTTATTGAATATATCAATACATCTCGAGTTTGTTAAATATATAAATCAAATCAAGAATAATAAAGAGTACAAAGCATAACATAAATAAATGATTAAATATATAAGTATATGATGTAAATAAAAAAATATAAATCAATAAAAAATGTAAATATTTTTTTCCTTTGAAAACCGCATTTCAGAACCTTATCAGTATGATATATCAGCCCCTCGTGCAATTCGTGTATCTAATTTGTTTCCGATTATTGCTTTTGGGGTGTTAATTGGCCGCTGTGTGCCCCCGGGCGGTTTGTCAATCAAGCTCATGTCTGTTTAGACCATAGTTTTGATGGGTCAATTCCGGTGTTGGCTTGTCCCAATGAGCTTCGGTCACTTTCTTCAGAAACTGCTGACAAGTGATGGTGGAGAAACCACTGGAAGCAGGGTTCGTGAACAGTCGGTCTAACCCGCTATTGAATACCTTGTCAATCACATAAGGCCCATGTGCCCGATCTGTTCATGTCTGTCTTGAATAAGCCTGTCAGATGGGTTTGGTACCAGTGGATTATGATAAATATATACATTGTGGATTCTTTTGTGGTTTGGGAAACCCTCAGAAAGTGTCATATGGCGTGTACTTAAGAAGAGATTCGCTATCGGTCAGATTTATTATTCTCTAGGACCGCTTTCAACAATCCGTGGACACTTTAGGGCAATAATGGCAAATGTATGCATACAGCTCTGGTGTTTTGTCACAAGAACAGCTACTCGCTTATGATGTTAAAATCTGTAATGTTGACGAAACTTCTGGGGGTCCCTATTAGCATAGCCTGGTGGTCCGATGATAATGTACACACTACTTAATAAATCCTTTTGGGCGTCTATGACAAGGAACTGTGTATAGGTCTGTGGTAACAGCTGATGGTGTTAACATTTCACGAACCAGTAATCAAAATAACATTTACATCACACTATGAGCGATTATTCAGGGATGGTAAATCACTACAAGCCCCAACTAGGTTTTTAATCTTTCATAAACGTTTATTTATACCCGTTTATGGTATATTCCAGTTCATTAAACCAGTGTCACTTCATGTCAGATAAAGCATAATTATCCTAATGAGATTTAATCTACTATTATGAGGAAAATATAAGTCTATTGGGATTATGCAAACCGAGCTGTGTCGCGATAGATTTCCTCTTTTTTAAAAACTTCATGACCAAAGCCGGCCTGTTTTAAACGTGTATACTTCGCATACATGAGTAGGGCTTCTATAACGGCTGCACCACGGGAGATCTATCGAGTTAATATCTCTATTGAAATTGAGCTCGGGTGGCGGAGGGGCGCGCTTTAGACTGTAATCCTATTCCTTTGGTAGTTGGCTGACAATTCACCCAGTCGGTTCTCACATCGCGAGATCCCGCTGCGTTTCGCGAGATCCCACTGAGATCTCGACTCGAGGGACACCATCACAAAAAAAGGTAGTTGACTTTTCAGAAAGGCACAGCGTGGCTTCTATTTAATGACTTCTCTCTGCATTACGATACATTTGCCCTGTGCCGGTGTCATCATTTCGCGCCATTACAGATGAAAGGGGGACATGTTAACTTAGCGTAAACAGCTATCATCTTTGGAGGGGGTTGATGGGATATATGGATGTCCACTCCATAACAACTCCCATGATGCCTTCAACTAAAAGATGCCGAAGCAGTCAAGTGGAAAAAGCTTGTCAGTCTATTTCAGGGCTCATTTTTTTATTAATAAAATTCACTCTTTGAAATTGACACTTGTGAATTTTTAAACAGCCTGTAATGCCTATAGAAACCCCAAGTATTTGTGCCTGTTTGACAATATCTTAATCTAGTTTGTATCAAACTTCGTTGTGACTGACATGAGGTTTATGAAATATACACGTCGCTTAATAGCAACTGTTTGCGCAACTTTGATCAGAACGTATCACTTCGTGACAAACCGTGTTATATCCGTTCACATATTTCGTTGATGTAAACGTAAACAAATCAAAGTTTATCCGTTTGATCGTGTAATCATTTCACTACAAGTGTAATATGCCTCATCACAAGGACTTATAAACACAGCGGTAGGTGCGCTGTTGACTTGGACGTCTGAACAGAAACGGAAGTGCACACTTGGAATGTGGATTACGAACGACTCCCGTGATGTCACTTTGACAGCCGCGTAGATTTTTATCAACTCATGTCTGGTAGAAAGGCATATCAGCGAATGCGGAAATTGTTCACTTTGTGAATGTCTTGCTTTTTGAGGGTATTTGAACAGCAAATGTGCATTTCAAGACGGTATCTTTTCAGTGGTAACATTTTTGTAACAAATAAAATCGACCAAGGATGTCTTCGCACCATCACATGCTGCACGTGCGGTGTAAGATAAACTGGCTTTTCTGGTAATAAACTGCAACGCACATCAATAAGAAATCACCCGGATCTGCTGTTACATTTCAAAGCTGCGACAAATGTTTCCAAATACATGGTATTTCAGAAATAATTTCTCTTATAAATTGCAGAAGTCTGTAAAAATAAAGAAATATGCCCCTAAGAAATATGTTGGCTTGTGCTCAAAGAATCGAGAAAAAATCAAGCCTTTTGATACAAATATACAAAAGGTAAAAGACGCGATATGCCTCCTCTCCGGGGATTTTTAAGAACAAGTGGTTCTAATTACACAGAATGGGTCGTTTTGGGGCTGGAACCACGTTTCAATCTCCTATAGTTGAATTTCTAGGATAAATAAACTCATTCTTTCCTAGTTCAAAGAATCCTCGCCAAAGGGGACGGCTGGGGCACAAGAACCCCAGGAGACTTCATTGATATTAAAGATCCGTCGTCTTCTATCAAACCTCACAACATCAAATGATAACATCGTTTGTGAAATATGTTCTAGATGTGTGAATAACGAAGTATTTTCAAAACAAACTCGCAGTTCTTGTTTAGTCGGTATTTCGTTTGATGCATTTCTTAGCAATTAGGATTCGTTCAACGCGACTTCATAGAAACTCTTGTGCAACCATACAAATGATGAATGGTTAATTTCATCACACTCAAGTTCGGGACCATTTACGATACTTAGTGAATAGTATACCGTATCTATCTTGCAAACATCATGCAATATTACCTTAGACACTCGTCAAACGTAATGGGAGCTTCAAAGGAGTCAAAAATGACTTCTCCTGTCGAACACTTCAAGCTATTTACCTTTAAGACGAAGCTGTAATCTATTTACCTGTTTAGTAGTCCATTGTTGCTCTTTTGTGTCCATTCGCTTTGATCACGCCGCTTCCACTTATCACATTAATTTCTTTATCTCGTATCTTTGTAGTTGTATCAATGTTCTCTAAATCGAGCCGATCCTACCTTTAGTAAATTAATGCCGCTAATCTGTGACTTTAAACGCCTTACCTGTTTCCTGACAATAGAGTGTTATTGATGATATGATTAGCCAGGTAAGTTGAAGGCGATCATCACTACAGGTGTCGGAACACACCTGAAGCTTTAACTCATTGATCATGTCAATTACATCCGAAGGTTGTCGATAGCGTTTGTAAACAGCAAGTTAGCACTACACACTGGCTTGAATCGCTGTCAGTTGCAGCTGTAATTTCAAATAAATCTATAACAAAGAAAATGGAAATTTATATTCTGCAATAGATTTTATAAGTCTCGGAACCGATACTATACTAATAAACACACGCCCCTTTGCACCATCAAAACATGTACATATGGTAATGTTTTCTTTCCATTTCATTTAACCGTCATGAATTAATTATTATTGAAAGATGAAGGATCTTGATTTCACGTGTAATAAACAATGAATAATACCCACATCTGTTTATGTAATACAATGTTAAATGTTACAGGGTACTATCGTTGTGACAATCGCAATACCAACGAAATAAGACCACTGAGATGAATCAAAATAGCACACAAAACGTCTTGCCATTCTAATTTTTCTGTAATTCCGTCAAATTAACTCGAATGAGTGGATGGCATACAGAGACGGTCAAGGATTAACATTTCAAACTGAAATCAAGCGATATAAAGAAGCACATGAGGGTGGAATTCTTATGATATTGAACTTTCACCCAAAGCGACCCGGCAGTATAACAATTCTTCGATGTTTGCAAAATTCGACGATAAAACATTAGCTCTCACACGAGGAAGCTCTGAGCCTGAAATATCCCATAGCGAATTTGTCAAACGCGGTGACGTAGCCTTTGTTCACGCCTTTCACGTGCAGTGATGTCGCTGCCCGTGCAGCTCGGACACAATGGTGAGCGAAAATGAAATTGCGAGTTATTGGGGAGTATGCATCCCTACATGCAATAGTGATCATGTCTCAGTTAAGGAGGACAACTCACACGGAAAAATTATTTCCTGAAGCGCAAGAAGGCAAGTCATCAGTCCTCGCTATTTCGACGGTCAACGATTCTCTTAGCAGGGCACCAGTCTTTTCTCATCGTATCCAATACTAGTTAATGAAATTTTATTTCGCTTTTATATTAATTTCATTTTCTGTGTGATAAAGTTTAATTCCGTCAAGTTTTTCACTCCTTTCACGCCGCATTGAACAGGAATTGACAAGCGCGTGCGCTCGTGCGGATGTCGATTTCAGATCAGCTGTCAACCCTTTGGTCGCTCGTGCTGAAATCGACATCGTTTAGACATCTCCGACGCACGTGACGAACAACGAACTGCTTTGGGTGAAATGTGGTATTCTCTTGGAAATTCCTTTATTAAGTCCAATACTTTTGATCATAAAATATTAACAATTCAAATATTAATAATAAATAAAATTGTCAGCAGCTCCTGATTAAATAAAGTTGTAATGTGATCTATTTTCACCAGCTCTAACACTTTAATTATTTAGTGTGATGGGAAATGGCTTTTAAATAGGACACCTCGTTAGCATGGAGGCCAACTTCTCATGACATAAATAATGTGATCACGTCCCTCAAAGGAACAAGTACAATGATACAATGCATGTACAATATTATAGTGCATGGAGTAGAATCTTACCGAACATTCTGTAAAGTTAAACGCATTGAATGATCCTAACGGACTGTATCGTTATTCCTTTACAAGAGATCCAACTAGTAACTCCTAAGCTAGATTTTGAACATTCCTATTTTCTTCAATGGTTGAACACGCTGAGACAATGACCCACTGTATCCCCTTGAATCATAATAACAAAAGTTTTACTGATTTTCGCATAATATAATTCAGACCACAGGGCGAGAAAGTGCGGCCGCGGTATTTTTTGATTATCTAAACATAACGTCTTATTGTTTTTCGGGGCTGCGGTGATATGACAACTGTTTTGTTCTCTGATTTATAGCAACGGAAATCTACTTAACATGACCAAGTTTATTTACGTGGGAATATTTGTGGAAGGCTTGATAAATGTATGGGAACTTTCGCCCGGCATTAAGTGACTCTACAGCTTCAGAAATATTGCCCTTCTACGGTTATAGTTACGGAAATATGTATCATGAACGAAATAATACCTTTGATACACGATGAGGACAAAACATCTTATAGTCGCAAGTACCTAAAATGAAATTGATCTCTGCACATCATCTCCTTGTGAAAAACGTCACTTTTTGAATGGGCCAATGAGACAAAACATCGCTTTAAACGAATTATCATAATTTAATAATGAAATGATACCCCAACTTCAAGATTGTACAAAATGATTATATATTCTAAATGATTAATTCCCAAATGTTTGCTCTCAATGATTAACACAAGAAATAAGATTAATTGAATATCAATAGCATCCCCAATTATGTGTGAGAAAAAAAATCGATTTCTTAATCACGTGATCTGACTGATCGCTTAAGTCATTAGTTGGGGTAATGGATCACGGTACTTCGATTCCTGAGCGTTTTTGTAGCGGGTTCATGACATTGAATTTTATTCCATTCGACCTTTCTTTGGTACCGCCTTAAAGCTTGTCTGCATTTGATAGGATAAATATGTTACCGACCGTGTTCGCTGATATTGAACTCAACACAGAATACAAAGTGTGTGAATTTTCATTACCATTTTATCATACATAATTAATATATAATGCGCTTCATCAACTTTAATAGCACCTGTACTTCATTGATTTGTACTCACGTTGGTATAAAATATGATTCAAAGGGCTTAAGTATTCATTTGAGTTCAAACAGGCAACATAAGTTCAAAATTCAAATTTTTACCTTCTATATATAACCCATGCAGAGTGTAGCGGCATTCAAGACCCTATCAACAAATTCAAGCATTTATATTCAAAATTGATTATTTGTGTAAATGGAATTTCAGATATCTATCCAGTAGACTGGTAAATAAATAATTGCTTCATAATTAGATATTATTAACCGATTCACGTATATATTTCACTCTGTACATCTAGATTTTCATAGATTTCATTTTTGTTCAAAGCTTAATTATACAATCGCGTCTAGTGTTTTCAAACAATAGGCAAGTGCTGTATCATTTCCATGAACGTGTGAAATTGTGCAGTTTGTGTATATTTGTTCAACATGTAAGGAACGTGGAGAACACAGCTCGCATTGAGCGCGTGTTATTGCAACTGAGAAAGTCAAAACGAAACAAACAAGGAAAGTCTTATACCATTCCCGGGATTTTTTACTCGGCGCATTGCCCCCTAAATCATGTGCCTGTACTCCTTAAAGCAAGCATATTTATTTATTTTAACAAGCAAACGAAATTCAGAATATCTTGATAACTTAATACATTCTTCGTAGATGCCCCTACCCACCGCTAATAACGAGAAAAGCAGACATAAACTCGAAAAAGAATAACATATTAAATAATTCCGTCATGTTATATGAGAGATGGGGTGATACAAGGGAGCTGTGTACCCGTGTGGTCTCTCTCCTGGGTTGGGGGTCATGCCCCACCCCCATAATGCCAGCCCGGGGGTGGCTGATAGGGAAAGTTAAGTTCTTTCGCTTACACGCTTTTACTGGGAGTTATTTACACTACACCAGCGGGCTTATATCGAGGGGGGTGATTTATGGGGATACTGTTAGTTCTAATAACATCACTCCAAAACACGTTCACATCTCAAATATGGCTCTCAGGGCTGCGATCAAGCATATGTTTTTTGCATCTTCTCTGAAAGAAACAATTTGTTCGTTATGCTTGTTAGTTCTAAGATTGTGATTGAGATTAGTAATAGCAGTCGTCGGTGTGAAATTCACGAAGGACCACCAAGAAAGTGGCTGCACTGCTGTGATAGAGAGATGTACTCAAGGGTCGTATCTCTTGTTGATTTCTTTTTTGTACCGTGAGATTCATGTCTGTTTTGTTTACAGAGCAACAAACTAGAACCACGATTCATATACTGACTTCCTTTATAAACAAACACACTGCTGTTTTAAACCGAGATAATGCTTAGACAATGTTGCATGCTGCACGTGCACTGAAATCAACAAACATGTACATATCTGTCAATTGTTCCTATTTATCTAGCAATTTATAGTATATCTGAATTCTAATAATATCCACGAGGCGTTTTATTTGATAAACGAAACAGGTTTAGCACCGACTTCTCTGTCCTCTGACCAAGGAGGTATTTTCAAAGCTGCTGCATGTTTTGATTGGCATGTTGTCTATTTCACACGTCTCGTAGTTCCTTGTACATATGATACACCTCTGACGCAGAACCGCCACAGTTATAGCTATTGTTTTGAACGCAATGTGTTTATACACTATAGTGTTACTTCATAAAACACGAGTATGGTACCAGAGGTTTTATGACACCTTTTGGTTTGGCTGTAAAGAACTTGTTAGAAAACTCAAGCAACAACTGTTCTAGAACTTTTCCTAAGATAGCTGCTATATTTTCTCTTCTGAAGTCATCTCCTAAACATCGCTGATGTATTTTACAAGTTTTCATCTACCACCAAGAGAGAAAGGCTCCTTTTGACTGCACAATCTTTCTGGAACTCTCTTTAACACTATGCTGGCATAATTTTCAGCTTGTAAAAGGATTTTTAACACTCAATTAAAGCCAATGAAGAGAACGGGCGGTTTTTACGCGAGCTAGCCTAGTGTGGGTTTCATCCTACAACAAACTTCAGCCACTGTTGGTTTTAGTGGTGTGAGTTTTTATCTCCACCCTGCCCTCAAACTCCATAAATTGTCAACAAAAATGTGACATCTTCCTCACATGCCTATATTACTCGTATGTCAAAGAGCCCGTATCGTTGTATATGCTTTGAGAAAACAACTAAAACTAACGAAGGGTAAACGAGACGAATAGAGACAGTGCGTTAACAAAATCGCTCCTCTCTCAACCCACTTAGTAATCGCTTATTACGTCCTTGTGCGCACATGCGTATCTTTTACCGAACGACGCGCGCAATTCAGAACTTACCTAAATGTTTTGCCAGATTTTTTTGTTGTCTGTCAACGTTTCAAGCTTGACTGTCACATTTTAGCGATCGCCCATTTTTCCAGAAATTCTTGAATAAGCATCCGTTATACGTGTGTGGAGTAGAAGAGCGTTAGTGCAGTAAGAAGCGCATATTTGTCCTGTCTGTAAACACAATGTAAAGTTTTTATTCAATTGTATTTTTTTATTTCACTGTCATGTTCTGGTTGTTTTTCACCTGACATCCGGTAATCATTGTTGCTGCAGCGTCCGTGGCATTTCCATGATCTTTGTGATGGATGTGTTCTTTGTTTTCGTTCAGAATCCCACAAAAAGATATTACTTTCGTGTGTCTACTCTCTAGCACAACACGAGGTGCGCAATAACAGATCATAAATGTGTGCACGTTTCCTATGATACTTATTACGTATTTTCCCTGTGTAACATGTTTTCGATGCAATGCAACGTCTTTGCGAGAAACCACAAAGAATTTATTATCACTATCAAAAACTTGTTTATTTTCTAACTAAAGCCATATCATACATCAGAACACATGTTGATTTAATTCAAAACAAATTTCCATACATTCCTGTTAAATAATATTATTATTTATATGTAACTAAGAGCAAACGCAACACGCTTTGCGATAAGGACACCGGCTTCGTATGCTTAAAGCAAGTCAACATCGTACTCACAGAGGGTCACGATAACAAAGAAGAAATGAAATGAAATATTCGTCGATCAATATTATTTTTATCAAATAACCAACCTGCTATTTGATTGACCTGGATGAACCTACAACATATGGAAAACCCCACTTCTTGGCTTTATCTAGCCACGTGTTATTTCATAAACGTAATCCTTGTGTACATTCAACTCCCTTTAACATGGATTGTCGACGGCTGCTGGGATCTGTGTCAAAAAGACTGGTTTATGATTTGAGCGTTTGTGCTTGACGGAGCGATGCTTATCCATGTACATACAAAATAGATTGTCCCCAGCTATGACTTTAGCAGATTCGTTATTTGAAACCGAAGCGTAAAATGTCAACGCGAATGATATTATTTTGTGTACTTAAGAACTTCTATGTTTTTGTTGAAACTTTGAAATTCACTTACTGTGTTGCCATCCTTCACGTATAAACAAACTCTGAAACACGGCGCCATGTTTTTCAGAAGAAATAATGCCATCAAATCTAAGTACACCGTCCTTGTATACAAACATAGATGCTCGCAGTATGATATATACATGTACTTCTAATCAATCAACAACTCATATGTAAACATACAAACTCGTGATAATCAATATGTTCCTATAAATAATAAGAATATACTTTATCATATGCAAAATCTCATGCTTATGTGAACCGCGAGGTTACATATTGTTAAAAGCAGCATTAGGCACAACTCATTCGCTCAATAATTGTTATAGTACACCCAGTCATCCAGATTTCATATTTCTGTGAATATTCATGTAATCGGGTCTGTGCAGTTGGCCTGGTTTAAGCCGGGGAGCAGTTCGTCATCAAAGCTGACGCAGGATCTGATATGTTTGTGTATTTAGCTAGCCAGCGGACGCGCACTCTTATGGTAATAAACGTCATTTCTGGTAATAATGTACATACTCTATAGCCGTATAGAGGTTCCGACAGTATATAAAATCCCAAATTTACATTCAACCGTAAACGAAAACTAGGCATCTAATCTCATGGAGACGCGATTTCGTCCTAATCAACTCATATTTATACTTTTAGAAACGGAAATTGCAACTTTGATGTTGGCTACCAACGCGACCGATTACTGGGCTACGCCTAGACATTCAGCAACTTTTATTCCTGGTTGAACATTTTGTAAGAATATCAAAACTAATAATCAGATTAAAATGCGATCTTTCCTTGAGAGTATTTCTATACAAATTTAATTGTTAAATAATTATTATCCTGAAGATTAAGTTTTAGAGCTTTTTGTTAGCTGCTTTCATGCGACAGCTCAAACAGCGCGATTAGTCGAAACAAGCCAATGATTCACTATGAACTATACAATTTTATTGCGCACCGCATAGCCTATTTTAAAATCAAACCATGACTTAATGTTGTTGTTCTTCTTCCTGCGCTCGTAAAACTAACGACCTCTGAACGTAATTCAATACATACCTTGCCCATAACTACAAATTATCAAATATTGATAATGCTTGCTGAATAATGACGGGCATGGGCATAGAATAGTGGTCCTGTGAACACCTGGTATTAATATGAGTTTTTGTTTGGTATTTACAATAGAGTCAAGTCGGTCTTTCACATCCAGTTTCATTGGTAGTCTTATCACGAGCGCAAGATATTCAAACCATAGCCTGTTTTGTAGATCAGCAAGTCTTTAGTCAAGCATGGTTCGCTCGTTTGGGCTTTGTTGGTGTTTAACACGTCGGGTGAAGCGATTGGCTTTTCAAAAGCGTTGTCAATAATTCATTTTTCTTGCAAAGGGATATTCTGTTCATTTAGTTCTCTGTCTTCGGTATCACAAAACTTAGACTTCTAATACTGGAAGTGGGTGGGCCTTGATACAGTTATTGCCCATTGATGAAACACTACGAATGCTTTTCAAGTGGTAGTTATTCACATCTTGCTACCGCTACTATGGTGACTATTTTGGTAGAATATCATTACGTCTCGTGTTGAGGCAGGTCGACATAGTGTGCTGAGGGTACTTCTTCGTCAATACAAGTCTCGACGAGGACACAGGCTAAATCATTCGAAAGTGGTTGACAGATTGAATGTACCACCTGCGTCTAGGCCGCGTTTAATCAACAACTAACGCAATGCGTAAATAATTCGAATTAAAACGATCTATTCATATCAGAAGATTATTGAACGTTTGATTTAACGCTTAAATCATAATAACTTCCCTTGGTTTTTCTCTGTTGTTTCGATTAATTCAGACAATGCCCTAATATACAAAAATATCCACTTGCAATTTATTGGGCAGGGTTAAAGAGATAACCCTTCACATCTCTTCAAAACGTAACGTAAAGGGCTATCACGCGCCTCTTTCTCAAACAAACCGTCATTGTCGCCATATATTGAGGCAAATGATTTATTTATAATGCATCGAGCAACTCAATTTGTAAAGCAGGATTTTGATAGCCGAGCATTAAACTGTTTTATACATGGGTAGGCCAGTATGACGATGAGATCCTGCCTTTTAAACATCCATTGGGTGAAGAAAATCCCCTTGAAAAAGTTATAACAGAACGCTTTGAATAGAATACCATGCTATGATCCTCTTCCCTGTTGAGATAAGTCTATTTCATATTCAAGTCGCTGTTTAAATTATATTTTTGATATCGGATATATCACATTGAAAGGATTTACAACAATTCTACTATACCGCATATGACTGGTTGCGGAATCGTCCTGCCGTTAACCGGTCGCGCTCTTCAAAGATAGAGTCGCTTTTCGGCATGTCGAAAAACCGCTCTCCCTGATCAGATAAAACTATTCGGCAATATTCGAGCCCGGCGCCTGTTTTATGTCCCTATCAACTTTATTCGCTTCTCGAGCTGAAGCTATAAGCGGGATTTATGGACAGAGAGGTGTTAAAATGGGTATATCCGATCACATCGAACAGTACTTGGTCATTCTGTGAGACGGATTTGAGTGTTGACCATTTAAATTCCTTTTACACACACGGGCGATATATACGAAGGCCTATAAACGTACCATGGAGTCTCATTCTGTCAACATATATGAAAATGTAATAGACGCCCCATCTGTTTTAACGCCAAATAAAAGCCCGTCACTTCTTATGTCTTGCCTGGTCTTGCCAACAGCAAACGGCCTGTCTGAGATACGACACATCCCGCTCTCACTTACGTTCATAACGTTTATCAAGGGGAGATAACTGATGTATTTGTGAAGGTCATTGACCATTATGAGTGCAGTTTAATGAAATATCAGCGGTAACTTATCCCGTAACTTAGTGACACAGATTATGTGCACTTGATGGCACTTTCCTGAAACGAGTCAAGTTGGCACCAGTCCTCATCTGTTTATCTTCTGACCTATCATTCTCAATCTTAGCAATCTTTTTGCAACAACATTTGAGTATTACAACTCTAAAAGAAACGGCGTTCTATTTTACAATTATTTTGAAGTCGAGATGTGGCTGAAATATCGCCGAGATTACGTTTACTCGCTGACATTTCAGTTGTGTGTTCATAGGCTTGTGTGAGTTCGCATTATTTGACACAATTTGTTTTGTTTTTTTAAGGTATGGTTCCAGAACAGACGAACTAAATGGCGCAAGAAACATGCCGCAGAAATGGCCACTGCCAAGAAGAAGCAGGAACAGGCAGAAGATCTGGAGGGTTCTGATTTAGAAGATGACAATTTTGATGGCAGTCGCCATGACAGTTACGAAGAAAGTACACTTGATCATAACGGTGTTAACGTGTGTTGAAATGCCACACCACAGACTCCTCTGTCCAGATGTAGATCTACCAGTGCTAATAATAATTCTGTGTGGTCCGGAAGTGACTGGTGCTGCAAGTTAGCCAATGAGAAGTCAGATCTCAGGCACGGCGTGGATCGGTTGCCATGGCAATAGATCTCAAGATGGCGGCTGGTCGCCGCGAATGACGTTATATAGTTATATGCCCATGATGAAGACATTTACGAGTTGGTCGCTCTCTGGTGTACGTTGTTACTTAGTAACGATGTGTTGGCAACATATCTGTATTGCTATGTCCTCTCGTATAGAACTTCCGGTCACCGAACTGATGCCGTGACCTTTACCCTTCAGCTGTAGCCACATAGGTTCACCAATACCCTCGCTCCCGGCCCTTTTGCAAAGGATAAAGTCAAATATATGGTTATAACTGCTATAAACACAATTCATATAACCCGGCGACAAACATTATCATCAGCGGTTGAGTTTGCTAGCTCTTAAGCCATGTGACGCAAAGGTTGTTGGGAAACGAATTTGACCTACTGACCTTTCTCAAAAACCCCACCCTGCATTGAACAGTCAGATCGCTTTTCTGCCATAGAGCTGGATGTCAATAGCATGCTATAGATCACCTGGCATTGACAGGGAAAGTCGACGTTTTCATCCGCCGGCTATTTATCAGGATAAGGGCAAATGGAAAGAATTCCTAACCACTATCGGCGCGCAGGTTGCAGTTAGGTGTGTTGTCAAACAATAAAAAAATATATTTCGTACTCTTTCATTTGTAATATTTATCTTCAATTTAACTTAAAATTCACTTTCAAACCATTTAGAACAACATTTTTATGTCTACAACCTTAAGTTTACGTGAACAGCCGTGTGTCGACTTTATTCGCCTAGGCGTTGTATATGACTTGTATTTCTAAGGGTGGTGTTCAAACCAGGAACACATCGCCTCTGCGATGGAAATCCATGGCACCAGTGCAAGATAACATTGTTGGAAAGAACAAATCTTTAAACCCGGCAACCGGCTGAGGGAAAGGGTGTTTGCATAGTCAAGTCATTTATTCTGTAGCTAAGAAGTTATCTGTACTACACGATTTCTAACAGACAGCCATGATTTATCACTTGAATACAGAATGATCGTTTCACTGACCCTAGCAAGATGGACACACACTGAGAACCACAATGTCACGAAACCAAGAAAATAACTTAATCTTGTGTCATTAAAATTTAACCTTTTATTCTAACACATTAATTATAATATTTCGATTACAACTTTCTAATGTATATGATTCTTTCAGTAACAAATATCGATGTTTGATTCTTTTCTTGTCCGTCAAATAATATTTAAAATCTCTTAAACGATCCTTTTGTATTTTTTGTATAATATTTTCTTGGTTTAAAACATCATTTTTCATCGACCTCACATTTTGACGACAACATACTGACAGAGGTTTGTTTTATAAACCTACCATACTACCTACCGCACGACAACCTGTGCTACTATTATAAGCATACGTATTTCGTTTCATACATTTATGTATGGACTTTGTTTGAGAAAATTGACAAAGTCGGAGAAGCCATGTTTGATCGATAATGATGTCATAAATACATCCGATCACGATAGGCACTCTTTCAAAGTGCTATTGATAAATTTGTAAAAATTGATTTGTTGTTAACAACCATTTGAATAACAATTGACTCTAATGATCCCTGCAAACTGAATTATGTCAATGAAAACAATTCGGATCATAAAACGACCGTTGCAAACCGGGTATAATTTCCCTGGTTCAATAAGCATTTGTCCGGAGATTAGTATCGAAATATTCTATGATTGGGTATCAAGTCCAACTGTCCACCATTTGCCAAGCGACCGCCTAAATATCGGGCGGCTTTTGTCTTGAAATCAATTAATTCTCCCTCAAGTTGAAGAGGTAATCATTTGTTTAATTTTGCAATCACCGTGATGTAGTGTCGATTATTGAAATCCTTGCCAGTGTGCAGACAAATTATACTTGAGACATTAACATCCGACAGCAGTTGTATGACTAGTAGTATTGACGACTGTCGCAAGGGTTGACTTCGGTTGATAAATCGTGAGGCTATTACGTTGAATGTGAAAACTGCAAAATGGAACACATTCTGTGACAACATATTATTATGAATACCAATCGTTGAAATTAATTGTTTTTCATAACATTGATTTGTTTGGTTCTGTATTAACCCACAGAAACAAATAATATTAATGTGTGACTCAAATCATATTTTTTCAGATAATTTACTAATAATATGTATTCAAAGTGCAATCCGTTCCCAAACGTAGGGTTACATGTGTAATCTTGTTTTGACACTGGAACACGAGTTATAAATCGATGTCAACCTGTTAGTCGAGGCGCAATATATTTAGTTTAGCATTCCCCTACACAAACACCTGTGTGTGTTGACAGCTTATAGCATAAGCCGGACTTTTGTTTACTTTTATATCTTTTTGTTATGTCTCTGTTCTGTTTACTCATAGGAAGTCTTATACACTTCCAACATTATCATATAGATTTATAAATCAATATCACATATGCTTATTAGTCTGAAATCTGTGATTTTCATTTCATGACTATGTATTTTGTCAAAGATAATTCAAGTTACGTTTTCACAAACAATTCTGTTTAGTTAAAGCATCGTTCTTTTAAAGCGAGTCGTTTACAAACTGTAAACGGCTCGTGTCTCGCCAATGTGATATTGACAACTTGTGTAGATTTCAATCAATTCCTACAACGGCAACCTCGAGTGATGACATACTGAATGTATGTAATCAATATCAGCCAGAGTCTTCCAACAATCACATCTTCTATAACTTATCTTTCTGAAATGTAACCTTGTCAATATCTTGATCATATGGCCACTACTAGCATGTTTTAAAGGGTAAACTATTGTACATTCACCATAACCAAAATGTATTTCAGTTAAGATTGATGTCAGATTTAGCCTTTGTTGTTTCTTCTCGTTTGATTGACAGTTGTATATTTCTGACCCGATTAGCGATAATGCGTGATGTAATATGAAATATTTACATTTCACGTCCTCTGTGTGGATTTCTATTGAAATGTACAAAGATGATTTAAGTGTATAGTATTTAAATGAAATTAAGTTTATTGTTAATGATATTATTGAAACAATGTTTCCTAGTCAATTGTACCTGTATGTTGAAGTATGAGCTAGGAACTAGATGATACTGAATGCCATTTGTATGTCAATTATACATACCATCCATTAACACAATATAGGGGTCTGCAGTATCATCACTATTTTGTATTTTCTTGCATAGGAGAATAAATGTTCCAAAAGCTTTATTTATTAATTCTAAAAGAGGATATTTAATGCTGTAAATCCTCAAAATGGAACACTACCAGTAGAGAAAATATTTCATATTGTATGAGTAGGAATTTATTTCCTAGCGGAAGGTTACAATTATTGCACGATGTGTCAATTATTCCTACTCCCCTATGGCTGCTTGTACATGACAAAATAGTTCCGCCCCAGACCCAGGGTTGAAATTTAACAGGGGAGGTAATCGCAATGTCAGGTCTTATGCGGCCCTGAAGGGCCCCTTACGATGTGTATAATTTGTTTTAAGATGGTTCGAATAAAGAGAGCCTCGAAATTGACTATGTCTTTGTGTGGTGAATTATTCCAACTTTCTTAGTCGCCTGGGAAAAGGAGAGCCAATAACAGGCTTTGTTCTTTTTCTGTTGGGGCTTACCACTTTAGGCTAATCAGCACTCTAACAGTCAGATCGCCGAGCCGGCAGGGCGCTATTAATTTCTATCAGGTAGCCAAGCCAATTAATAATCTTGAATTTGCGCGATAAATCATCCATTTAAAGAGAGCTGATCCTCGCGATGGCACAAGCCGCCGAGAGTAAATTATTTGTACCCCACACTCCTGAGTAGCAAATTCTATTCAAGTCTGGCTAGCTCTCCGTATCTACAACATGACGGATAGCATTGAGGCTGGTCTCAATACTAGGGTGAGACGCGAACAAAGACAGGAATCTGATTGATAAATTTCAACCCATCACATTCTCAAATAAGCGTCTTTCCGACTCCCTCTGTAGCAAAAATATGTCGCCTGATCCCCTTACGACTACTTGCAGCTATTTATCTCGGCAAAGAGCCCGGTAGTGAGGTTTTAACGTAATTTGTACGCCTTCCAAGTTAACCTTTCCCAACCCCCATTGTCAAAGCAGAGCAGACCGAATTGGTAAATCGCATTTGAAGAATAAGGGATGTTCTGTGATGACGGAGGAGAGTATTGGTCGTGAGGAAGATATGATTGTAACGATTGCACCCTGAAAGTGCTTAGGTTCAGACGGCTGATGCTTTATATGATGAACACGAAACAATCCCAGAAGAAGTCGATAGGAAAGCATTACTGCCGATTCGAAAATTGCATTTTTCAAATTTACGATAATTGTGCCTATTGAAAGTTGACATTTAAAAACAGTGTGACAACAACTAGTAGAATTTATATGTTTAATCAAATTAGTTGTGACAGTTCATTTTCGGGGACATGGCCTCAATGATATGTAGCGGTGATATTTCCAAATTTGTAAATGGCGACCATGACAATGCGACACTCAGTACGAATTCAAAGGCTCAGCATTATCGAAACCGTTTCCTTACTCATAAGTAACTTCTATCATCTGACCGTGAGAAAGAAAACGATATATATTTTCCGTTTTCATATATATTAAAGTTTTTCCTATGAGAGGTAAACTTCCGTTTGTACACAGTACATTTTAAGGCACACACACGCACGCACGCACGCACACACACACATGAACAAACACACACAGTCGCAACTATTTTCACCCTAGGGTGGCTACAGGAACTCAAGGTTAAAACCAGAGGGACAACATTTTCTTAGCTGATGTATTAGTTGTTGTTTATACAATATCTCAGCTATATACATCCTGTAAACAATCGCGTCTGAACCAGACAATCTAGTGATTGGCATGAGCATGGATCTATACACTTCGGATATAATAACAAGCACCAAGCAGGTCAGCGAGTCTGACTACCCAATCCCATCATGGTCCCAAGCGATAAACATGGCTTCTTGCACATTACTTCTAACACGGGTATTATGACGGTCGGATGTACTCTTAGATACAATTCAGGAACATAACAGGCATGTTTTTGTTCTGGCTTAAAACATAAAAAACAGCTGACATTTTCTGGGACTAAACGTATCCTGAGTCCTGATATATTTAAACCAACATTGCATCTTCTTCTGTCCCTTTAATTAAGGTTAAGGTGTCTACATATATTGTATACATACAGTTTGTTTTCTTAACATAATGTAACATGGATAAGTGCATCCTGTAAGTTAGGCTGTAGCCACTAGCACATGCATTTATTGAATATTTACAAATATTAAATGGACAACATATCATTTTACGGATCGATTTTACGTAATCATCGTCGCTTGGATTAAAAAAGGCGAGCCTATTTACCCCTAGTTGTTGTTTTTTCGTGTTTTTTATATTTTAATCAATGCATATTTCTTGACGGAAATAAATAAGGAAAACATGTCATCACAACTTGTGAACACACAAACGGGGTATTGGGGTACTTCGTGAAATTTACGAACCGGGTTGATTAATGCCATGATGACAGCTACTTGTATCTGCGCATATAAGAGTCTGAAACGACTTTTTTTTCCCCATAAACCCAAGATACTAACATATTTATAACATTTCCATATCACACTGTGGTGTAAATCCAGCAATAGTCCGCGGTAATACAAATGTGCACGTACACACACACACACACATAAGCACGCACGCACGCACGCACACACTTACAATGCAGTTGTCATACAGCAGAAACAACTGGACGTTAAAGAACAAGCAAAACAAACCTCCAAAGCAAGACACCCACAGGCGTCCATGTAGACGTTTAGACATTTTTCTACACATGTTACCTTTAAATCACTGCAAGTGACGGTCCTTAGCACTCATTCACACACAACACATATCTACTGGATGATAAAATCATACGTTATTTTAAATTTTACTAATTTCTGATGGCATATAACACATATGAATTGTCTGCGGAAATACAGTTAAATACGACAATACCAACATGCTTCACACATGTACAGTGAAAGCCCTTCACGAGAGCAATATCATCCCAGAAATAGGTTCTAACAAATAAAACTCAACCATTAACGAAACATAAAAGCGAGAAATGCAATTAAAACGTTTCATGAATGCGGTATGTCCTCCGTGGGACTATTCCAGCTCGGGGAGTATAATGTCAAATCTCCACCTTACAACGCACATTCTTGTCAGGGGAATTCCACGCTATCTGTTTTTGCAAAGTGTTTGTTGCCCTGAAAACTGATTACATAAAACTATTTAAGGTTTCATATTATTAAACCCATACAGATGATACGGTATCATTGGAGTTATTGGGCAGAACAGATGTGTTAATGCGTGAATTATTATACTGAGAACTTCACACACATATATGTCCTGACTCATCGACAGATTGCAAGGAAGAGGTTTGTATCACCAGAACGTATTTGGATGAATACATAGGAATGTTGGACAGTCAACATATCTGCATCTTACTAAATTCTTCACAGTTTTGATGAATAGATAGGAATGTTGGACAATCAACATATTTGCATCTTAATAAATTCTTTGCAACACACACTAACATTAAAATTAGAACTTCGACTGATTTTATTCATGTAACCAACATGGCTACCATTTATACATAGCAAATGGCCTCAGTGTTATGTATCCTTTGGCTTCAGATGTAAATGTGATATGTTTATTTTACTTTTTTATTGTCGACATTTCCTGTTGACGTGAATTACAGAACAGCATCCTGGAAAATCCGTTTACTGAAAGTCGAACATTCGTCAAATCCTAGAGAACCGAGTATCATTGTATATAAAGAAATAGGGGCCTCTAACTAAAACTGTCAGTTATGTTCCACAAATACAGTGGTCACAAACAATCAATGGTAAAAGGCAAGTCATTTTTTCATCGAGACTGTCAAATGTTTGATACTTGAAAACCCTAAAAATAAGAGGCCCTTTTCTCACTGTAACTGTCAGTTATCTTCCACTAATATAGTTGTCAGAAATAACAAACGGTAAATATCAGTACATTTTGTGACTGTTAGAAATTGTGGCGGTGAAATACCTAATAACTAGAACAAATGGCAAAATCAGTCAGTTTTCACACGCAGGACTTCGACATTTATCAATGGCCTTTGTGTATACTTTCTCCCACGACGTCATATTCATACAGAGAGCTCTGATCCTACCGCGTGAACATCACCGTCGGTTACAGATGTTTGCATATAATAAATACATCGACGACTGTATCCACGCTAGCCGTCATGGTCCTTTAAAGGCACTTTACTTCAATGAACGCGAAAGCATCCACAGAGATATGTGCATGGACAATGCGTTGTAGGAAGTGAACCGAAAACTGTGCCAATAAACTCTGCAATCAACCACTCTCAGATTGTGGCCAACTTTATCAAATTTTCCAGGGTCCATTTCAATTGACCATTCCACATGACCAGTGCAAACAATAATTCACACAGATGGACTTATCACATTAGTTGAATGACAAGGATAGAACCAGCGGGATGGATCGCACTTGCTCAAAGCACAGTGATGCAGTCAGTGATGCGTTGTATACAATATCTTGTCAGATGGCTGTGTGATGTTTGGATTAGTTTCGATACCGATACCACTCTACAATGACAGTGGTCAAAGAATACCTTTGTTTCCGTTTTGTTTTTGTTTTGA
>VKKT01006008.1:22321-32391 GCA_008038995.1 Haliotis laevigata | reverse complement strand
ATAGCTGGAATATTGCTGAGTGCGGCGTAAAACTAAACTCACTCACTCACTCACTCACTACATCTCTATATGCACAATTTAAAATGTTAATGGTAAATGTATTTTTGAATAAGTGAATTACATTCATATATTGATAATATATACTAATAATTCTCTTGAAAGAAATCCCGATATAAAATAGTATCTATAGTAGTATTTAATTTTAACATGGTTTTTCCCCTTTAGGCCAGACCAATTTTATTTCTTGTTTTATGGATTTTTGTACTCAGAAAACCTAAAGGCAGGAGGGAAAAAACATAAAAAATAAAAATAAATAAATACTAAATGTATTATACTTTTAGCAATTTATGAAGTGTATATGGGAAAATACACAATCTAAAAACATCTGTCTTGTAAATTTACAGTTCTGACCAATAAAACATTAGGATTTTATTTTTTTAGCGGGGAAAGTTAAGTTATATTTTTTTTCTTATTCTTGAAAAAATACGACCGGCAGATCTGTAAAACAAGAAATAAAATTGGTCTGGCCTTAGCTTTTTTACATGGTACAAAAATACTGATAGTATGTGGTTAAATACGTTTTTATATGAAATATTAAATCTTATGATGTCCATAAAAAAATATCAAAATGAATCATAAGCATACATATTTATAACAATAGTTTGGGCAGGATAATGTCTTATAAATAATTAAGATTAATTCTCATATCAATACATGCTGTGAGGCTCTTAATAAATTAGAAAACAGAAATACAGAAACATGTATGAAAACTAGAAAAAAAGATTAACATGTATGATCCGGAAAACTAGAAAACCTAAAAGAAATGTCTATATAATTGTTTACCACAATAATTATTTACCATAAAGAGCAGTCTTCAACAGAAGTATGAAGAATGTAGGAAAATATAGGAAGTCATAAGAAAAAAAGTAGGGAAAAAAAGTCATAGATTTGGGTAGGACAATAAGTCATAAGAAAGTCATCAGCCCAAACAGTCAGTATTAATAATGTATGTATTCAACAAGTCATAACAATATGAATAGCACTACATTTTTTCCATGACTTTTTGTCCTGTGACTTTTTTTCTGATCACCAGTACAAACAGTATGATTTCAATAATGAAATATGGAATATATCATAAATGTTCATATTATTGTGATATATGATACGTAATTTAAAGAAAGTGATTTTCTTCCTTACCCTGACTTAAGCCTGATGTGTTAATGCTATCATTATTATATCAACAGAAGCATCAGTCATATGTGAAGGAAATGACTGAAACGTCATGTGCCGTATTACTTCCTGTTTATGTGTAGCATCCATCATGGAAGATGTCATAAAGTTCACTTAACAATGTAGTTTATCAGGAGGGAGTGTGTGTAGGGGTGATTGGGGTGGGGGCTGGGGGGGAGATGGGGGGAGAGATGTACTACACTGGCAGGGCAGGGGATTGTTCAAAGGTACATGCCCATCTTTTTCAACCTCCATATACATACTAAGTTTATTAAGTATCATGCTTGCTTTCAAGCTTCTTTCTTTCTTTCTTTGTTAATGCCACATGCAGCAATATTCGAGTAATAAGATGGCAATCTGTTGATTCTGAACCAGATAATCCAGTAACGGGTATCATGTCTATCAGTGATCTGACATTTGTAGGAGTGAGTGAGTGAGTTTAGTTTTAAGCTGCACTCAGTATTATTCCAGCTATATGGCGGTTGTCTGTACATAATCGAGTCTGGATCAGACAATCCAGTGATCAACATCATCAGCATTGATCTATGCAATTGGGAATCGATGAACTGTGTCAACCAAGTCAGCGAGTCTGAGCATCTGATCCCGTCAGTTGCCTCTTACGACAAGCATGGGTTACTGAAGATCAATTCTAACACGGATCTTCACGGGTCAATTGGGATACAATGACGAAGATCTTTGATTGTCAAGACCGCCTCCGTGGTGTAGTGGTTAGAGCGTCCTCCCGGAGAGCGGAATGTCGCGGGTTGGATCCCCGGTCGCGTCATACCAAAAGAATATGGTACTTATTGCTCCCTGCCTGGCACTCGGCATTAATGAGTACAACAAGGATTGGTCGGTTGAGAGTCAGTATAATGTGTCTGAGTGGGGTATTCATGCTTTACTGCGGCATGGTATCTCAGTGGGCTAGCACTATAAAACCAGCTTCAGTCTGGGCTAGTACAAGCAGGCGCACATACACATACAAAAATATATATACAAATATTCTCGAGTACGACGTTAAACCCAATTTCAACTCAACTCATTTTGATTGTCATAATTCAATGTTAAAATAAGGGAACCATCATGTTTAAGTGTTAATGTATGGGTGTAACAACTGCCATAATTCAATGTTAAAGTGTTAAGATTACCTTAGTGCAAAGACCACTTTATGAAACAGGGACCATTAATCATTACTCCAAGATTCAAAACAGAGAAAGCGCCAATGACACAGCCCGAACCCATGGGAGAAACGCTCACAGCCTGCACAATGAAACCGTTTCTGAATTAGACCCCAAAGATCTGGCGCCATCATTTTCCGAACCCTATGGGCTACGCTGGGATATATCTGCCCGTCATCTCTGTCTGGTGGTTTTAGTGTAATACATATAATAAATATGAACTCATTTCATTCCTCGTGTCATAATTCACTCCAACTGATAGTTGCAGGATGCAGGGCCCTTTCATCTGCAGTATGTTTATGATCTATTATTATTAGTATAGGATGGATGGGACGAAACTCGTTACAGACATTCTTTGGTCAGTGCGCGAATAGAAATCATTGGGTTACACTGTAGCTTTATTAAATTTGTAATTTGAAAACTATTTCTGGTTGTGATGATATTTTCAAATAAATCAATTGCTACAAAGGGCAGTGAGTATGGAAAAATATTCTTCAGAGCCATATTGTCTCAGGAAAATATGATAAACGTGGATTGAGTTTAATGTACAGTCTCCATATGAGTGGGTGAGTGAGTGAATGATCTCAATCAACTAAAAATACACAATTTTTTATATTTCATTTATGATCTAGATCAAGTCATTTTGATTCATAAAGATATTTTTAATATATATTGATGAAGAAAGATCAAATTTATCCGTACTTTTTTAACACGCCAAAACAGTGTTTCCATAGTGATGAAGAAAATTGATATATGAAAGTGTTCTATTTCACATTGGAAGGGAAATTCAGGGTGTGCAGGGGGTGTATCCTAATGGTTAAAGCGTTTGCTCGTCACGCCGAAGACCCGGGTTTGATTCCCCATATGGGTACAATGTGTGAAGCCCATTTCTGGTGTCCCGCGCCATGATATTGATGGAATATTGCTAAATTCGGCGTAAAACAATACTCACCCACTCACTCAGGGTGTGCAGGTGGTGGTAGGAAACACAGGAAAAAATACAGCCTTTAAAACTGTGTGGCTTAAAATAATTAACTGTTAGGATCAGTCTCAGGTCTCAGTACAAATAACAACCTGCCCTCCTTAAACGAACTTCATCACCTTACTTAGCATTATGAGATGACATATAATGCTGACAAACTGTAACGTTCATCATCATACACTATCACCTGGCAACACTGGGATTTCGGTATCTGGCATCAAGCCCTCTAAGACTCCTTGCTTTACCACTACTGCTTCCACAATCAAGAGGAAATTGATCTGTTTGTCCACACTGGTTTCTGTAACCTCTATGACTAGAGCATGTAGTAAACCGTTATTTTAGGTTTTTGGAGTTGGTTTCAGTTAAATTTTTAAAAACAGAATGGTAATTGGATAAAGCAGAATAATTCTTTTGACATGAATCTGATTGTGTGATGTCCCCAAAACACTCATGAATCATTTTATTGTTATTCTTTGCGGAACTATGATAACAAATCTCAGCTATATGCTGTTGTTTGTAATGTGGTTTTAGGATTGTATTATATTTAATTCCCCCCCCACCCCACAAATATATCTAGCCCATTTCTGGTGTCCCGCACCATGATATTGCTGGAATTTTGCTAAAAGAGGCATAAAACAAAACTAAACCATGCTGGCCACAAGACCAAGTGGACTAAGTCACAGGTCAGCTCATTCTCTCGGATGTAATTGGACCTCTAACAATATCAATCACAGGATTGTCTGGTCTAGATTATTGGCAAGTTGCCATCACATAGCTGGAGTATTTCTGAGTAAGGTTGATGAAAAAACAAACAATAATGAATCAAAATATACTGGATGCTGAATTAGGCCAAACAGAATTTTTTTGTGCTTCTGATTACACCTCTTTAAAATTTAGGGTAGCTATATAGGTAGGTTCCCCCAATACTCCTTTTGGGGAAGTAAAGTATAAACTAATAACACATTTATCAATGTATAATTGTTTATTCAATCAAGCTTGCCGCCATCATGTCGACTTCCTCTATCAGAATGACCGATGTCCATTGGTGCCGGTCAAAAGCAATGGTATCTGAAAGTTTATTTTATGCATACCTCTTACAAAAACTAGGGTCGGCACCAGAATTCAGGGTTGGTTTGGTAATCGGAACCATGACATTTTTTTAGGACTTACAGGAACAATTCTTGAAAAACTAATTGGATTACAAACATGCACCAATATACAGTCAAAACCTTGTTTCCACCTTACAGTTGTCTGGAAGTAATTTCTCGGTGCATAAAGATTACTTATTTACTCATTATTTTGAGGTTGTGCCAAACATCTGATAACTCGGAGTAATTACGAAAGGTCCTTCAACTTCAACACAACAGATTTTGACCTTAGTCATTATAATACACACCCACATTGGAGTCAAATCAAGGCAGCAACAAACGGAATCACTATCAACAGCTAAATACCTAGGCACTGGTTTCATGTTCTCCGTTCATGACAACCACTGATCGTGTTAGCGCCAAATTGGTGGCTTACCATCCTCATTAGCACTAATCCAGAGACATATGAAAGGTAAATAAACGATCTGCACGACAACAGAGTATATTGATTCCTATTATTAGATTGGCTGGCACTAAATGATATCGGCATTGGATGTTGTGTTACATGGGTTCGGCTTCAGCAGGTTCCCCCCGTATTTACTCAGGCAGTGTACACATTGTAAGGGATCACAATAAGCGAGAAAAGTTCATACAAAGCCACAAATAAGCTCAGGTTTCCATGGAATGTGCAGAGACAGAACGCCACAAATGTTGTTTTCGTCTGATCGTACTAAGGGTTGAGATTTTGTTTAGGCACTGTGTTTTATTTAATTTGTTTTGTTTGGACATATCGGGCTGATTGAGTTGGGTTTAATGCTGCTTGTGCAGTTTTCCAGTTATATCAATGTCAGCTTAATTAGGGGGGAAAATCTGAAATGGTACATGTTTCACATGGCAACCGAGGATTCAAACCCCTGGCTCCTGGTGTGCCCAAGGGATGTAACTCTGCACAGCTAGTCGCAGTACCTAAGACAAGACACTAATGTAGTGCAATCTGCATTCAGTGTTTGGTCTGTTTTTGATGGCGTATTCATCCAATTACACGCAAAATTGATGTATATAGCTCCATCTCTCTCTTTCTCTCTCTCTCTCTTTCTTTTGTCTCTCTCTCATGTACAAGGCTCAAATGATAAAAAGACAAACCCATGACATATTAACTTGTCTCATATTGAACGAATAATGGTTTCAAGACTGTTAAAAGGCAAAATTAAGAAGATATGGCAAAGATATTTTCAATGTAAAGTAATATTGTAACTCACATAATTAAACCAATATTTTTACCTATTTCTATGTTTCAGCTTTATAACATGACCATATAATTAATATTAATATATGGGTGCTTCTTTGTAGGGATGGATAGCCTGGAGAAACTTGGCTGAAGGTATTACAATGCACCAAGGTTTGTGACAATTAGTGTTATCTAAACAGCACAAAGCACCAGACAATATCCTTCCTTGCAGCAACATTTCTTTCACCACTTCACTTAATGTCTGCTTCCACTCCTTGACTCCCAGTTGCCCTGTAATAATTGAATTGGTCACCGGAGGGCGATGTGATATCCCATGATATCATATCTCAATTAGTTGAGGTCTGCAGATGCTGACAGAACATATCTGTATGCAAATGGGTCGGTGTGAGAACCGACGCCAAGGTGGAGGTGCACGATGTGATCGGAAAACCTGAGACATTGTCACTCACTGTCCTATTTGTTAAGTACAGTATCAGGTGAGTGAGTTTGTGTGAGTGAGTGAGTGGGTTTGAGTAAGCGAGTGAGTGGGTTTGGGTGAGGGAGTATGTGAGTGAGTTGGTATGTGAGTGAGTGAGTTAAGTGGGGTTTGGGTGTTTGAGTGAGTGAGTGAATGAGTTCATGGGTCAGTGAGTGAGTGGGTTTGGGTGAGTGAGTGAGTATGTGAGTGAGCGAGTAGGGGAGTGAGTGTTACCAACCACACAGCTTAAATACAGTGAGTGAGTGAGTGAGTGAGTGAGTGAGTGAGTGAGAAATTCAGTGAACAAAGAAGCATCATGCCAAATCCTATTGAGACACCAAAATTTTAATTCGGATAAAGGCTTTTCTATCAAAGTACACATTCTAGTATATTTTGTCTTCCATCTGGGATTGTAACCCTCTCTGAGAGTGAGGCACCTAATTGCACTTAGTGATCTAACCCACTCAGCCACCACAACTTCTGCAATGAGTGAGTGAGTATGGTTTTACATCACTTTTAGCAATATTCCAGCAATATCATGGCGGGGGACACCAGAAATGGGCTTCACACATTGTACCCATGTGAGGAATTGAACCCGGGACTTCAGCATGACGAGTGAACGCTTTAACCACTAGGCTACCCCAACCCCCACTTCTGCAGCTTATCCAACAACTGGCAGGTTAGATCACAAAATTTGTGTAAATAAAATGCCACATCTCCCACAACCCACAGTTGTGAACACAAAATGTACCTTTTAGAGTAAGTGAGTGAGTTTGGTTTCGGTGTACCTTTTAGAAAGACATCAAACCTAACAAACGTTTCATGGTAATTAGAATCAATGATTCGGTTGACAGCATGTCAAGGTGGAATATCTCTCATCATAATAATCACTGGATTGTCTGATCAGGTTTAATTATGTACAAGCTGCCCTCATGAAGCTGAAAGATTGAGTGTGCATGGTGTCTGAGTTACATCCCGCAGTTTGAATAATACATACCACAAATATTACTGTGAAGCATAATTAATTTTACCTTCACACTAACTCGATATACCAATTAGATGATTTCCCAACAGAATAACCCATTATATATTATTTAGCATTAATAACAGAATGTCAGATGAATTGTCAAACTGGACAGAACGGTGTGTAATTCAACTGGTCACTCACATCGAACTACATGCCTGTCTAGATAACTATGAAATGGCTGGTAAGAGAGGTGGCTAAAAATCATCATTATCATCATCATCATCATTAATAGAAATTTATAAGTAATTCATTATAATACAATTTACAAACAATATAATTTCCAATCAACTTTTGACACACTTACTCAAGTTGTTTTGTTTTTCTTATTATCTTTAAATACTGAGAAAATATATAAGTTTGAATTTTTCAAAAGCATTTTAAAGAATTAATGTGTCCACTAATTGTCAGCCAGAGCATGATACACTTTATCTAAAAAGGTGCGTTGTCATGGTACTCGTAACAACTTGTAGCATGCAGTACAGTGTCAGTGTGACCGGGACACCCAAATTGTAGGTTGAGTTTTACGAAATAGTATTTGTCCTAATTCCTACTGTGAGTGTTTGCAGTGAAAATGTACCGATGAATTTCACTTTTAAAACACAAAAGTAAATCAAATAACGTGAAATTAAGATTGCGAATCCTCATAATTTTACCCTGCCAATTACACTTTTAAATCACAGAATTTTATTCAACTTAGGATAAAAGTTGTTTAACAAACGATCATAGATTCAAATCGCTATTATTGGGTTGTATTACAAGGGGATAAGCGCAGTAGTTGGAACAGTGAAAATAAAGCACGGGCAGGACATGATGAGCGTTAACTTAGACCAACCCTACTTGTTCTCGGCATTTCATTTAATGTGCAGACCCCCCTGTAATACAAACCAATAATAGCGATTTGAAACAATGATCGTTTGTTAAACAACTTTTACCTTAAGTTCAATATAATTCTGAGATTTAAATTTTCAATTGGCAAGGTAAAATTATGAGGATTTGCAATCTTAATGTCACTTTATTCGATTTGCTTTTTTGTTTAAAGTGAAATTCATCGGTACGTTTTCACTGCAAACAGACTATACCAGTCACAACTCTCAACTAATCAGGTCTGTGACCACCTCAGAGTGACCTCCCTTTTGTTTATGTTGACAGTGTTTGAAAAATGACTAAAAAAAGATTTACCCTACCAGAGAAGAAACTGATTGGTTTATAGGTGTTTACCTGTCACAAGAATGTTTACGGAATGTTCTGCCTAAGAATCCAGTTGTGGACCCTGACCGATTTAGTCTTTTTCTTCTTCTTTTTCAGTGACTGCGATATGTAGACTGACATTAACTTTAGCGTTTCTTCTTCACTTGATGAATCCATGTTGCCGAGTCATCCGCGAGAATCTCGCGAGATACAAGTTGTCTGAGACTTGAAAAGTACACAAATAACAAAGTCGTTGTTTTTGTACATGACATGCAGGGGAGTCACTAATTTTGTACATAAATTTTAGGAGGGGGGGTCATTCCAATTGTACATGCTTCTCCATTAAAATCATCATCACCCCACTACCCATAAATTATGAACGGTCCCTTACTACAAGCCATGTCCTACAAGTTGTTACTACAAGTCGCACCGTGAGAACTCATCTTTAACAAAACACTTCACTGCTCTGCATAGCTGTTTAAAATCTCATAAATGTTGGATAAAATCCGGTCTACTAAACAAAATTCTGTAGATTTCACTGAGACATGATAGCCATTTGCCAGCGTGACTGGTATAGTTAACTGATAGTTTTTAAATTCTACATCAAAACAATCCTTAAATTAGTCCAAATTGTGTGGAATGCATTGTCCTCCCTCATTTGTCAATAACTCAGTGAACGACACAGGAAATTATTGACCTAATGAAATGTATGACGATGACAATTTATGACACAATATTCTTTGAGGCGTTAATAACCAAAGGGTCAAATCAATAATGAAATTAACGCAAATTGATGGATTTCAATATGGTTTGCATATTGTCCAAACCACATACCTGTCATAAGTGGCAATAAATCAATTGTCATTGTCATCTTGACATAAACAGTTCAATTATTCCCATCAAGATACTTGTTCAATGCATCAAATCATTTAGGCTATTGACAGCGATCGACGCCTTGCAAGAAATATTTGTCTTCTATGACAGCCAGGTGAAAACTCTTTCTGTTCACAAGCGTCATTGGTTAACAGACATTAAGCCTATTGATTTGCAAGCAATTGGTATTATATGGCTAGTTGCATGAATTGAATATAATTGTTTTAGTAATATTGATGCCAAAAGCCCTCTCTGGTGTGTCAGCTTTCGAACAGGCATTCTTATTAGAATCTGTCTGGATTTCAAAGGATGCAAAAACAATTGGTATCGTAGTAGAATCTGATATTGCATGCTGAACAAGGCGGTATCAATTTAATGTATTGAACAACAGGCTGATTTAAAAACGGAGATAAAAATATAAATTGTTTGGAGTATCGTTTTGAAATGGAAAGCTGGTTAAAGTTCACTGATCTGTAATGTTACAGCGAATTCATTCTAACAAAATTTTTAAGGAAGGATCACCAACAAAAACAAGTAGTAAACAACAGTAGCAAAAGTAGCAGTAGCAGCTGTAGTAGCAGTAGTAGCAGTAGTAGCTGTAGTTGCTGTAGTAGCAATAGGAATAGCAGTATAGTAGCTGTAGTAGCAGTAGTAGCAATAGAAGTAGCAGTAGTTGCTGTAGTAGCAATAGGAGTAGCAGTAGTTACTGTAGTAGCAATAGGAGTAGCAGTAGTTGCTGTAGTAGCAATAGGAATAGCAGTAGCAGTATAGTAGCTGTAGTAGCAGTAGTAGCAATAG
>VKKT01006005.1:31297-43843 GCA_008038995.1 Haliotis laevigata | reverse complement strand
TTTTTCGAAGCGGTAATAATGCATTACACTGGACACGTCAGTCATGTTTGTGCCAGTTCGGTCCATGCATTCTATTCATTAGGATTATTTCAAGGGGTTTAGGGTTTAGGGTCTAATCCAATATAGTAGGTACATGTCCGGTGTAATAAGCGAGTACCATTTGTTGTTTTCCCTTTTGCATTTTAATATTGCCGGTTCGGTCAATGCATTCTATTTATTAGGATTATTTCATGGGGTTAGGGTTAGTGTTAGGGCTGAAGGTATAGGGTTTAGGGCTAGGGTTACGGTTAGGGACCTAATCCAATATAGTAGGTACATGTCCAGTGTAATACGAGAGTACAATTTGTTGTTTTTCCTTTAGCATTTTAATACTTTTTTTTCACGGAAAAACAAAAACGTCGAAAGTATACTGTTGGTTTAATGTAGAAATTTTGGGCTAATGGAAATTGACCTGGAATTTGCACTCAAGCCTCTTTCACACGCAACATTGGTTCAGTAATGATTCGAAGGCTAACTCACCCTCGTGCCGTCACTACACATGGGACTTTGGGAAAAGTATCCGAGACTAGTGTAATTTACTAATTGTCAGGGTGACCAGTGACTCTGTTAAAACCTCTTGTAATCATTAAATAAACAGTTGTATGGTTGACTCATAAAATGAACACTTAACCACTCTGAGATGTTTTAAATAGGTGACACTGAGATGTTTGAGATTAGAACTACTGACAACATATAATGAATTTCTTCTAATCTTACTATTTTCTAAAAGTTTGGCCATTTGACTAAAATCTATGGCCCTTTTGACTTTTTCAATTTTGGCCCTTTTGTCCTATGACCCTTTTGACCTGTTCCTGAGAGTCGCGATGGGGTCTTACAGTCAGGACATGACCCTGCATCGCGGCTTCCGGCTTTGAGAAACGAAAAGTCTTTCTGCGGTTTTCTGTGTCTAATTCGGTTTATCACAGGGTAGACTTCTGTATATACGCATTTACTACTCGGGGCTTTAAAATGCAGTGCTCACCAACAACACTTGGATTTGTCTTAAACAACGTTCTGAACAACTTTCTCTGAAAACATGTTTGGCACACCCGTCGCATGGACGCGGCCATATTGAAACTGTCTCGGTATGACAAATATCTGTAGTTTCGTAATATTAATGCATAGGTTCCCTAATATGGATATTGTAACATAACATTGTCATATAATATAAATATCATTTCAGGTTGCGTTTTTTAGACCGGACAGAATGCGAAACTACCATTACCAGTTTATCTTAAACTTCCGGTTAAATTCACATGTGAAAGATGTTTTTCACAAGGTGTTTGCAGTATTATAAACACCGAATACGGGTACCTGGATTACTATATCAAGGGTAATGAATACATTTGTAAAGGAAATCACGTCGGCCATCTTGATATCACGACTGTAAAAAAAGTATTGTTCATCTCTGTTAGTAAAGACAGATTTCGAGGTTGGAGAAGTTTCTGTAACAACATTGCAGTACGTCGGATGCAGCTTATTAAGGAATAATTGTCTGTGATTGGCTCTCCCTTCACAGATTTTGCATGCCCATGCGATCCCAAGGGTCAGTTGTCTCGGGTTAGAGTAGGTAATCTCATAATTATAAACAGTATCATTATCTGGTGGATCACCATTCCAACCACAGGCCCTCGTGTCCTTGCGAAGATTAATGATTAAAATAATATTTTTTTTAGACTCGAAATGCTACTCAGTACAATACATTATGACAAGGCCGGACACTTCGGTATACCACACCTGTTTGCTTTGCCGATCGCTCCGCTACCATCGCATATAATCAATTAAAACTTAATGTGAACATAATCATGGATGATTGGCCTATCGAGCACCAATCGAGCACCAATATGAATATTTTTCGAGCAATGGCTTCTCAAAAGAAAGCATCAGTTGTAAATGTCTCCTAAACAAGGATCAACCAACCAGATGGCTTGCTTTGACCACACCCATGTCTTGTGCGGACACATCGTCATCTATTTGTGTCAAGATCGTTTAGTTGGAGGTCAAAATCAGGTTTCAATCGACTTGCAGAAAAAACAATAAAGAATTGGTAGGTGTCATGAGTGGTGCTCGATAGGCCAATCATCCATGATTATGTCTACATAAGTTTTAATCGATTGCATGGGAAGGTAGCGTAGCGATCATCAAAGCAGGCGGGTAGGGTACACCGAAGTGTCCGACCTTGTCATAATGTATTGTACAGTGAAGAATTTCGAGTCGGGGGTCATCTCAAATGTTGTATGTTTTTTTAACATCTTTAATCCTCTCAAAGACACGAGGGCCTGTGATTCCAACCTTATTAGATCCTTGGGGTAGTGTAGGGTACATGACAATTCGTACTAACAACATTTTGGGCAGACTTGTACCAAATTGTTGGATAACCCTTACCCCTCATATCCAATAGAAATACTTGTTACTTGTGATTTGTTGTCTTTTAAAGTGCATTAATGACCCAATGAAAAGAACTTAAGGACTACTTATAATTACTATGAATGTTATGTCCGAAAGCGAATTGAATTTGACATTCTGGTGATTTCGACAATTGCATTGCTCACGCTATATCGGGGGAGTATGTGCATGATCGGAGTACATAAGCAGTTTCATCGGTAGGGTGGGTGCCCAGTTGCTGTCGTGGGAAGTTTTATTRACAATGGAAATCGGAAAGTAAAGTTATATAAAAAGCAAACAAACATCAATATTATTTACCCGAGATCGTTAATATCACTTCAGATGCAAAATCAATTGCCTACATTACAAAAAATAGCATGCAAAATTTCAGCAAGGTCAGTCGTCTGCTAGTGACAGGCAATATATCAATAGGAAGTCACATGATCAAAACACTCTCGCAGTGCGGAGTGAAAGGTATGGTTCATCGTCGAAAACCCATAAAAATACCCAGATGTGGAGAGGGGCAACAGTTTCGCCGATACGCTGTCACGAATGCTATTTTTGTAGAAAACACTTGATATTTTTTCATGAAATAGATGACTATATCCTTTATCACTCAAGGTTAGTAAAATAGAAACTTTAAATGATATTAAGATAAAAAGTATGTTTTTGTCCTACATCGTCGAAAACCCCTGTCACCGGGATAGGTAGTTGTCATGCTGTGACTGATTAACTAGAGTAAGATGAAATATACTACTCAAACTTTGCTAAGGATCACAATAATTCACAACTTTACATAAACGTAGAAATTGTATCCATTTAAAATTGGACAAATAATAATATAGTAACCCCTCTTTAGGCCAACAGTCAATTTAACCTAACCTTATGCGATTGATACATGAGTAACCATAAAAATGTTTTTTATGGCACCAATCAACCATTTTGCAAATCATAGAACGGGTCATTGACAAATAAACAACACCTGTCAATAGCAGGTATGGGATCCACAAGATAAAATGACGTACTGAAACCAGGGATCCATGCTTACAATAAGCTTAGATATTGAAACCAAATTTGACCCCACAACATAGTTTTCTGTTGAATCCATGATTTGATCCTTAGCAAAGTGTTAATAGTGTAACAGTGCCTCCTGGATTCCGTGATTCCGCAGAATAAATCGCAGAAATTCGCTTTGGATGCAGAAAAACGTCTGGTCCGCAGAAAACAGTTTCATGCAGAATACCTGCAGAATTTGTCATTTTTCTGTAGCGGAATTTACTTATTTTGAAAGCTGAATCAAGATTGGCTATCAACCGAAACAAAAAATAGGGGGAAACGTCAAAAGTATGATTGGTTACAAAAAAAACAAAAACTGAGACATTTGTTATAACAATATTTTCATTCAGCACCTTAGAATAATATGATCTGAATTTCACACTGCAAAATCAATCTTTTGAAGATTGAATTTGCATTATTTAGTGTTTTTTTCAAGTTTTTTACTGCAGAATTTATTGCAGAATTTACTCAAATTTGCTGCGGAATTCTTAAACATTCGTTGTGGAATCCAGGAGGGATCTTAACTTATTTATGTACCATATGTTTGGATGTGTCAGCCCTCATGTCCACTTGGATGTTGAAGGAAGAGTATTTAATCATCATGTTCTGGTATCTATGGTTACCCTGTTTTGTTATCCCCTGCCGCACGTTTACCGCGAAGCGGGGGCTATAGTATTAGGCTCCATCCGTCCATACGTCCGTATGTATGAATTGGAATATCTTAAGAACCGTTTACTAGATTCTTTTTATATCTGGTACTTAGGTTCATCACAGTATAAGAAAGGTCCCAGTCAGGTTTGGTGACCTTGACCTTCATTTCAAGGTCACAAGGGGACTTTAACGTTTCACCCTTGTCAGCGAGATATCTCAAGTACCATTAACTGGATTTTCTTCATATTCGACACCAAGCTTTATCTGGGGAAGGTGCAGCGCCCAGTCGATTTTGGTGACCTTCATTTAATGTTCAAGGTCACAGCGACACTTTGAAGATTTCATCATGTTAAATTGCACGTTAAGCTTGTCAGCAAGATACCTCAAGAACGGTTCACTGTATTTTATTCATCGACTTTCAAGACTTGTCCTTATTACTATTTTGGCATATTTCATACACCATGACATTCATGTCAAGGTCGGGCGGTGGGGTAGCCTAGTGGTTTCCGGTGTCCCTCGCCGTGATGTTACTGGAATATTGCTAAAAGTGGCGTAAAACCAAACTCAGTCAGTGAGTCATGTCAAGGTCAAAGTAAGTCTTGAAAATATTTGTGTGTTTGAACAACTACAGAGCAAGATATCAAGAGAGGTTGACTGGTCATATTTTTGTTGATGTTTAAATCATCATAAACTACAACCTTCACTTTCATTAATTTAATTAATGAAATTTTTAAGTTTGATTTGATAATTTGCGGCAGGGGATGATGTCACCTTAGTGACAATGCTTGTTTTCCCTGTAGGAAGAACAAGGTAATCCCACGCATCTCTGTTGACGCCAAACGAAGGGCTCTATGTCGCCTCCTGGTGGAGCAAGACAACCTGGACATTCTGAAGAACCCGTACCTGACAATGGTAGGTAGAAATATACATCAGCCTAGCATGCATAGTGCACACTTATTGAAATTGACTTGAAACGCAAAAAAGCCCACTGGGCAAGTGACATTAAGAGCATCTAATCCTTATGGAATTAACAGACTTTTACATTTAAATCTTTAAAGACTGTAAACGTTGTGCCAAATATCTATCGCTGCAAAAATCAGATTTTACGGCATGTGTCAAAATACTTGCATGGTCACCTGGCTAGTAGAGCTATCACTGTATTAGTTCCGTGGTAATGTCTGCTGTCGTGAGGCTTGTATCAGTTTCTAGGTCAGCCTCATCAACAATAAACTTGGTTTGGATGAGGTTGGCTATATTCATTTTGAGAAAATGCCTCCTGGCTTTTAACTAAGTTGGCTGATGTTTCGTCCATGACGTATGAATATTCATCACCAGTGTCTATAATAAGATACACTATATCTGGGATGGCAATTGTCCGCTGATCCACGAATTTCAGCTGATTTTATTTAAAATTGATCATTCTCACCCCCCTATTCGATGACCCAATATTAAGTTTTCAACTGAAAATAGAATTTCCTGTTGCCATCCCTGCTATATGTTGTTATGAGTGATGATGAAATGTAAACCCGGTTGTATTCTGGGTGGGAAAAGGTCCCCAGCATGTAAGCTGGTAGTAGCAGGAAACTTAATGGATTAGGTGTCCTGACTCGGTGATGTGCACCCTATCAATCACTGGATTGTCTGGTTTTAATCTTGATTATTTACAGGTCACATCATTGATTGTAACTCGAAAACTAATAAACATAAAATACTCAATGAAACAGTGATTATAATCAATACCTCAGACCAACTTTGTGAGGTTTTTGCAGTGTTTATATCCTAAAATTAAAAAAGTTATTTAACAAACTATCATTAAAATATTGACACAGTTCACTATTTGTTACGAGGGAGGAGTGCAGACAAAAGGGACAGCCAGGTGTGCGAGAAAGGATGGAGAGGGCACAGCACAGGTTAATGAATCAATAACTTTGTCGGCACTTGTGCACGTGCTTCTCTCAACACCTGGCTGTCCCTTTCTCTGCACTTCTCCCTCAGAACAAATAGTGAACTGTGTCAAAATTTTAATGCTAGTTTGTTAAACAACTTTTTAATTTTAGGACATAAATTCTACAAAGAAATCACAGAGTTGGTCTGATGTTTTGATTGTGATCAGTGTTTAATTGAGTATTTTATGTTTATTAGTTTTCGAGTTAGATTGCAATTCATCGGTCCACTTTTGAGCCAAACGGACTATAGTGCTTCTAGCTGGTGGCTTGTCTCTGTATGAAGACTTTGTTCAACCCATTTTCAATTTGTTCAAGCATGACATTTTTCTTGTTACAGGATGAAGAACATGGCCATACCAAAGAACGAAGTGCTGTAAAACTGGAGAGAATAAGAGCAGCAAAAAAGATGAAAATGATTCCACATAGACATTTAGAAGTTGAGCTCAATCACTTAAACTGTTCCAAGAAATGGGAATAAATGTAGCTCCATGTGAATGTGTGTGTAGTTCCGATTGGATGCTGCGTACCAGAATATGGTCATGTCAATGGGGATTCTCAACCGGGAGTCGGACATTGACTATGAAGTTTTTCAAAAAGTTGGGACATAACACTCCAGGAGTTTAGAACAGAACAAGGTGAACTGGAAATAGATTCCTGGTAGTCTGCTAGGGCTACAGACATGGTACCTGTTGGAACTAGGGTGATAGAGAGGATACAGAGTGTTGCAACCAGAAGTAGTTGCCCCAACAAATAGTGGCATGTATGTAATGTTCATAGTTATTATGAAATAAAATATACTGTGATTCTTCTGTTGTCTGCTCACTTCAAATATATATCAACAGAACTATTGTCAAGTCGTATATTTGCATAAATGATATTTTGTTCGTTTAACACCGCACCAAGCAATATTCCAGTCTTAAAGTTAAAATAATCGTGTCTGGGACAGACAAGTGATCAACAGCAATTGCATCAATCTACGCTATTGAGATACGATGACATGTCAACCAAGTCAGCAAGCCTGGCCACCAGATCCGTTAATCAGCTCTTACGACAAGCTGGTTGCTGAAGACCAATTACAATCCAGTTCTTCACAGGTATTGGGCAAATGCACTTGACTGTATATTCGTATCAATTAACTTCAGTCTTGAGAGTTTCTGGGCTTTGGCCCAGCTCACACTGAAGAATAGTCACATGTGGCGTCTCCTTATGCGAGTGACTTTGCTAGAAACATTCCTTGTTCACCAGCAGTGAGTGGGTACCCGGTAGGATGAGAAATAATGTGACTCACAGAGCTTGGGTTGTATACTCCCCAGGGAGCTGAGAATGAACATCCAATCCACACTGATCCCTTGATCAGGGTAATGATGTAGCACTTCAAGCAGCTTTTAGTAAGTTAGTTTGGCACATTTTTAAATATGCACATTATCAAAAAGTAAACACCCAGAACTCTGAGAACATGGAAACAGGATTTATTTCCATGGGCAGATACATAGCTCACACACAAGTCAATATACAAGTTAAGTTACATTCACCATCACCGTGCCAACAGCTTGAAAGAAAGTTTGCCAGATAAGAATTGTAATAAAGTCTGTGTCTAGTTGATAACATGGTATCTCGCTTGATGCTTAATAATACCTTTTTGCAACTTTGATACAAATTTCCTGTTTGATCATAGAAGAAAGGTAAGACATAATAAACAACATGGTGCTCTTATAATCCATAGAAGAGCTGTTGGGTATTTTTCTTTCTTGACCATTCTAGCACTGGTGAAACACACACACACACATAACACAGATACAAATCTCGGTTGGTCTAAGTTCATGTACATCAACAAGTTTGATATGTGTTCCTCCCACATTCAGCCATGTCACTGGTCCGTGTTACACAGTACGGGTTCCGTGTATACACTATGTTGTTCACTATATAAACACGATATATCCTAATGCTTCTTTCTCAGTCTTGTGCTGCTTCATCTTCCTTGAAGTGAACAAGGACTGTTCCTCTGTTGACAGTTTGACCAGGCTGGAACGTTACCCGCTCCACCACCCCTGACCGTGGCGCCCGTATAACATACTGAAACAAACAAACATACACCATGTACCAAGGAAATTAAGAAACATACAACATCAAACAAACAACCACCATGAACGCCCCCATCCCCCAAATATGAAAAATAGCCAAACATTATGTGCCAAGGGAAACATCAAACATAGTCAAACAAACACCACATTCCAAGGAAAACGTCATAGTCAAACATCACAATACCAAACAAACCTGCTTCCAAATCCTATTGTCTGATACTAGTATTCAGTTCTAATTATTATATGGTTGATAATAAAATTTGTAAACCAGTTGTCTTATCATCCTGTTAATCCTTCATTTGTGTAGAGATACTTGAGTATTCCAGTAAAACCTCACAATAGATTTCCTGTGTTTTGAAGAACCCATCTGTACAGTGGCCTATACCCACCATAGGTTTATAACTGGTGTTGATATGTTGCTTACATCCAATTCTATCACAAATCTGTAAATCACTGTAATACATTATCCTGGTAATAACACTGGCCGTGAGACCTTGCATTACACTGCAGACAATTTTGTCGTTGACGCAGTCTCCAACTTACCTCCATTTTCATGGCTATCATGACAACGAGTGGGTCCCCCTTCTCCACTTGTGTGCCCTCGGCCACCATCACCCGCTCCACCACACCCGGCATTGGCGCCACAGCATCATCATCGGACGTTCCCCCTTCAGCAGACTGCAGGTATTTTGGCACAGGTAGACGCAGCTCATGACTGCCATCCTGGAAACANTATTAGTTTTCGAGTTAGATTGCAATTCATCGGTCCACTTTTGAGCCAAACGGACTATAGTGCTTCTAGCTGGTGGCTTGTCTCTGTATGAAGACTTTGTTCAACCCATTTTCAATTTGTTCAAGCATGACATTTTTCTTGTTACAGGATGAAGAACATGGCCATACCAAAGAACGAAGTGCTGTAAAACTGGAGAGAATAAGAGCAGCAAAAAAGATGAAAATGATTCCACATAGACATTTAGAAGTTGAGCTCAATCACTTAAACTGTTCCAAGAAATGGGAATAAATGTAGCTCCATGTGAATGTGTGTGTAGTTCCGATTGGATGCTGCGTACCAGAATATGGTCATGTCAATGGGGATTCTCAACCGGGAGTCGGACATTGACTATGAAGTTTTTCAAAAAGTTGGGACATAACACTCCAGGAGTTTAGAACAGAACAAGGTGAACTGGAAATAGATTCCTGGTAGTCTGCTAGGGCTACAGACATGGTACCTGTTGGAACTAGGGTGATAGAGAGGATACAGAGTGTTGCAACCAGAAGTAGTTGCCCCAACAAATAGTGGCATGTATGTAATGTTCATAGTTATTATGAAATAAAATATACTGTGATTCTTCTGTTGTCTGCTCACTTCAAATATATATCAACAGAACTATTGTCAAGTCGTATATTTGCATAAATGATATTTTGTTCGTTTAACACCGCACCAAGCAATATTCCAGTCTTAAAGTTAAAATAATCGTGTCTGGGACAGACAAGTGATCAACAGCAATTGCATCAATCTACGCTATTGAGATACGATGACATGTCAACCAAGTCAGCAAGCCTGGCCACCAGATCCGTTAATCAGCTCTTACGACAAGCTGGTTGCTGAAGACCAATTACAATCCAGTTCTTCACAGGTATTGGGCAAATGCACTTGACTGTATATTCGTATCAATTAACTTCAGTCTTGAGAGTTTCTGGGCTTTGGCCCAGCTCACACTGAAGAATAGTCACATGTGGCGTCTCCTTATGCGAGTGACTTTGCTAGAAACATTCCTTGTTCACCAGCAGTGAGTGGGTACCCGGTAGGATGAGAAATAATGTGACTCACAGAGCTTGGGTTGTATACTCCCCAGGGAGCTGAGAATGAACATCCAATCCACACTGATCCCTTGATCAGGGTAATGATGTAGCACTTCAAGCAGCTTTTAGTAAGTTAGTTTGGCACATTTTTAAATATGCACATTATCAAAAAGTAAACACCCAGAACTCTGAGAACATGGAAACAGGATTTATTTCCATGGGCAGATACATAGCTCACACACAAGTCAATATACAAGTTAAGTTACATTCACCATCACCGTGCCAACAGCTTGAAAGAAAGTTTGCCAGATAAGAATTGTAATAAAGTCTGTGTCTAGTTGATAACATGGTATCTCGCTTGATGCTTAATAATACCTTTTTGCAACTTTGATACAAATTTCCTGTTTGATCATAGAAGAAAGGTAAGACATAATAAACAACATGGTGCTCTTATAATCCATAGAAGAGCTGTTGGGTATTTTTCTTTCTTGACCATTCTAGCACTGGTGAAACACACACACACACATAACACAGATACAAATCTCGGTTGGTCTAAGTTCATGTACATCAACAAGTTTGATATGTGTTCCTCCCACATTCAGCCATGTCACTGGTCCGTGTTACACAGTACGGGTTCCGTGTATACACTATGTTGTTCACTATATAAACACGATATATCCTAATGCTTCTTTCTCAGTCTTGTGCTGCTTCATCTTCCTTGAAGTGAACAAGGACTGTTCCTCTGTTGACAGTTTGACCAGGCTGGAACGTTACCCGCTCCACCACCCCTGACCGTGGCGCCCGTATAACATACTGAAACAAACAAACATACACCATGTACCAAGGAAATTAAGAAACATACAACATCAAACAAACAACCACCATGAACGCCCCCATCCCCCAAATATGAAAAATAGCCAAACATTATGTGCCAAGGGAAACATCAAACATAGTCAAACAAACACCACATTCCAAGGAAAACGTCATAGTCAAACATCACAATACCAAACAAACCTGCTTCCAAATCCTATTGTCTGATACTAGTATTCAGTTCTAATTATTATATGGTTGATAATAAAATTTGTAAACCAGTTGTCTTATCATCCTGTTAATCCTTCATTTGTGTAGAGATACTTGAGTATTCCAGTAAAACCTCACAATAGATTTCCTGTGTTTTGAAGAACCCATCTGTACAGTGGCCTATACCCACCATAGGTTTATAACTGGTGTTGATATGTTGCTTACATCCAATTCTATCACAAATCTGTAAATCACTGTAATACATTATCCTGGTAATAACACTGGCCGTGAGACCTTGCATTACACTGCAGACAATTTTGTCGTTGACGCAGTCTCCAACTTACCTCCATTTTCATGGCTATCATGACAACGAGTGGGTCCCCCTTCTCCACTTGTGTGCCCTCGGCCACCATCACCCGCTCCACCACACCCGGCATTGGCGCCACAGCATCATCATCGGACGTTCCCCCTTCAGCAGACTGCAGGTATTTTGGCACAGGTAGACGCAGCTCATGACTGCCATCCTGGAAACAATTGTCAGACATATTTCAAGTCCCTGTTCCACTAACTGTATGTAGCACAGCACCTCAACAGTTACAACCTCATAATTGAGGGGCGAAGCAGTAGTCTTGTGGTTAAATTGTCCGCTTGTCATGCCCAGGTTGGATTCCCTTCATCAGTACAATGTGTGAAGTCCATTTCTTGAGTCCCCTTACTGTGGTATGGCTGGAATATTGTTAAAAGCAGCAAAAACCCCAACTCATCCTGTCACCTCATAATTGATTTCTATACAGTGACTGATTTTGTGTGCAATGCGCCATGAACCATGATACATATTTGTTTGATTTTTGTATAATGCTACATTCAGCAGTATTCCACCTATTTGAAAGCAATTTAAAGTACTGGTAGAGTCCGGACCAGACAATCCAGTGATTGATATCATCAGCATCATTCCACACAACTAGAATTCAATGACATGCATGAACGAAGTCGGTGAGCCCAACCATCCCATTAGTCAGCATCAGTTGGTGAAGACCGAAGACCTAGTTCTAACCTGGCTCTTGATGGTCAAACTATATTAGGACCTACATAGCTTGATTCAAAGCTTCATGAAAAGCTGATGTGGAAAAATTAGAAACGGATGTAGACTGAAACCAGAGGGGGCATCCCAGCTCACCAGGGTGAAGATGTGGAGAGAGTTTCCCTGCATGATGACTGTGGACGATGTCTTGACTCCATCGATTGTACAAGTGAGAGAGAGTCGGTCTCCATCCTCCGTCATCTCAGCCACCACCTCATGTTCCACGCCGTCCATCCGAACCACAAACCTACCCCCATCAGACTCCACTTCCACTGCCACCTCTGAAATACCACATCTCCAGTTTCTCCATATATTATTTAACAGTTAAGATACAATCTAATCCTTTGATACATATTATACCTAAAACACATGGAATTATCATGAATGAAATGGCCCTCCTAATATCACTAATTTGCAGGACTGCTCAACCTTAACGACCGGCCACTATCAGTTCTGTTGTCAAGTGACGTCATAGTGGGTGCGT
>VKKT01006004.1:90903-102017 GCA_008038995.1 Haliotis laevigata | reverse complement strand
TGAGTGAGTGGGTGGGTGGGTGGGTGGGTGAGTGAGTGAGTGAGTGAGTGAGTGAGTGAGTGTGGGTTTACGCCGTTTTTAGCAATATTCCAGCAATATCAAGGCGGGGTACACCACAAATGGGCTTCACACATTGTGCCCATGTAGGGAATCGAACCCGGGTCTTCGGCGTGACGAGCGAACACTTTAACCACTAGGCTACCCCACCGCCCATGTGGAGTATGAAGGGAGATAACTCTGTCAGATCCCATGGGATAACATACAGGCCATTGCAGTCAGAACATAACTTATATGTAACCATATTCAAAGAAGGTGTATCTTGACTCATCTGTTTTCAATCCTGCGTTGCCTCTTCGGGTGTAACAAGTCCAAACTTATACTATGTGGGTTCTCAAACAAATACTACCTGAACCTACCCATTATCTGCAGTGTAACCATGGTAACAGACTCAGATTCATACCTACATGTTGTTATTACTTAATCCCTGTTGGTGTATATAAGTCTGTTCTGTGCTGTATTATGTCACTCTTGCTTGACAATGGTATAAGAATCCATACCGAAACGTCACATCATATACAATAAAAGAAGTTGTTATCCATAAACAATCTTACTTTCTTATCAGCAAAACGTATTCAGCAATATATCCCGTGACAATGCAGGTTTGGTAGAACTGTGCACGTCCTGGTCCCATTCAGACGCCACCCTACCCAAATACAGTTGCCTCTCCATGCCATGGTTGATACCTGGGTTGCACTTTGTCTAAATATAGCGACCATTAAACTGAAGATTTACGAGAGGGTTGACAACTTTAAACTTAATGATATGTTGAACATAAAACATTTCCGATATGTACATAAGCACATAGGAAAGAGATGATTTTTTTTCCCCTTGATTGTTGTCATGAGGCTCGAAAGTAAGATACTATTACTTGCACAACTACTTGTGATAAATGAAGGTGAAGAGGACTTCTCTTGAAAATCTGAATGTTTTTATAAAGTGATATGACAGCCAAATTAAGGGAATTATGGCAATGATACAAAAGAGGTTGGTAATTCAAAGGAATTAGTGGTAATCAAATGTAGGAGAGGCAGGGTATTTGCAAGAATTATTATCATATATACATTTGAATGTCATTCGAAAACATTCTGAGTCATCATCTCTTTGGGCAATATGAGCATTTTTACGGAGGTATTATAATTCCAGTTTAGGTTTCAGTCTGGAATGTCAACAGTAAATATCAGAATCACTTGATGCTATTTGCCTAGTGTTACTATGGTGATCTACACGTGTTACCATGGTTACGTACCGTCTGAGGCTGCTCGGTGATGCAGCAGCTGAAGCAGAGCAGCGCGTCGCCCATCATCGGGGGAAAGTGTGGCCCACCTATTTTCAAAGATGGTGGAGACGGGGCAGGTGGTTGTTTTCCGGGAGATGGTCACTCCGGTCACCAGCAGGGCTCCTCTTCCCTGGACGGTGGTGTACAGGATCTGGAAAATAAAAAACATTAATTATTCAGAGGTTATCAAGGCTCCTCTTCCTTAGATGAGTGCGTGAGTGAGTGAGTTCACTTTTACGCGACACCCAGCAACATTCCAGCTGTATGGTGGCAGTCTGTAAACAATCAATTGCATAAATCATTGCTCATGATGTTGATCATGTAGTTGAATATTGCTGAGTCCGGCGTTAAACAACAACAAACAAATAAACAAACATTGTATATACACTCTACCGACAATGTAAGTTGCTTGAGACTAATTTTTACCCAGAATCCTGTTTCAAGTATCAATGACCACTGAAGATCCGGGGTAGAATGGGTCTTCAGCAACCAATACTTGTCATAAAAGGCAACTATGCTTGTCGTAAAAGGCGACTAACGGGATCGGGTGGTCAGGCTCGCTGACTTGGTTGACATGTCATCGATTCCCAATTGCGCAAATCGATGCTCATGCTGTTGATCACTGGACTTTCTGGTCCAGACTCGATTATTTACAGACCGCCGCCATATAGCTGGCATATTGCTGAGTGCGGCGTAAAACTAAACTCACTCACACCCTCACTTCAAGTATCAATCCATTTAACCAGCGATTAAATACATTTACAATAATATTTAACAAACCATAATACTCTATACTACTAACACAAGTCCCAACGACCATCTGCCTGCAGTTTTACAACAGAAACGGATTGAACTTCACAAACTTATTCCCACAGCTTCAGGCAAATGAAACTGACAATCTATTACTCGGGTACTGTGAACGTTGTGAATAACTTACTAACTGCTGAATCTACTCCACATGTTTATAGTATAAGTTGTACACTGGTCACGAGGGGCCCATGGGTTGATGTACCCTCCATGTTTGGTTTGGTCAAATCTTCTTTCAAACATAGGCAGGCTAACCGCCTTCGCCGCATGTAGAACGCAACATACCCTCTATGTTTGGTTATGTTCCGTGAGCCCAAACGTAGAGGGCACAAGAACCCATTGGCCCCGAGGGACCAGTGAACAACGCATTTATCTTTCCAAACACCTCAGTGCTAATTTTGAACTGTTTGAAGCATGGGTATCGGATCATAATAAGGAGTACCGGAGTTAGGCAATTGAATCTAGCAGACGATAAGAAAAATAAATTTAGAGCTAGCTTCCATTGATTTGCATTTGCAAAACGTCATTAATATCCATACATCATAAGTGACTCCAGGGTTCGAAATACCCCATATATTAGCGTGCCATGGCATGGTAAATATCGAAATGGCAAGAATAAAAAATGTTCTCGGTGTAAAAGATCATCATCCTTGATACAGTCATTTATTCTAAAAACATGTGGGCACACCTGATTTCTGAAAGGCACACTTAGAAAAAAAAAGTATTTCTATGCCTGGACTCAAATATTAGAGATAAAGAATTAGTAACACAAAGTACCAAATTAATTCCCAGTTCGGCATTCACAACGGGTAACATAGAAAATGTTACTTGCTTGTAAGCTGGGTACATTGAAAAAAATATTTGATTGACATTTGAGCCAATCAAAAACTGAAATTTATGTGTGAGGTAAGATAATATGAAATATATATACAATACATCAGGATATATGCTTTACTGCAATGAATACAATGTACAATGAAATGTTTTGTATTCAAGTGTGCCCAAGAGCACCCCATACAATGTTTATGTGCTTCTTTTGGAATTTTCGTGTGCTGAACAGAAGTATACCTTTGATCATGTCAATCCCTTCGAATTTTGAATTTCATTTCACTATGAGCTGGATTTTAAACAGTTGCATATTTGTAATGCAAAACAACCACAACTTCCTGTTCACTGACATTTAAAATCAATTATTCCATTTCCTGATTCCCCAGATTTCATTTGTGAATGATCAAATCATGAAACTGTTCTGTTCAGTGACCTTGTCCTACACAGGATTCCTTGTATGAAAGTGTATGTGTACTTACGCTGTCACAATTCACTCGTTTATTGGGTGAATTGATCTGTATCCCTTCATGAATTCAATTCATTCTCGCGATAACTAAAATTGAATATTCGTGAATTTTTAAACAACAATGTTTTTACTTGAATATTCTTGGTAATTATCAAAGCTAGATATGCAAATTGGAATATATCCAAGCCAGGCTGTATAATAATATCAGTCTCTACTCGATGTATTTAATTTGAGTGAGTGAGTTTAGTTTTATGCCGCACTCAGCAATATTCCAGCTAATATATGGCAGCGGTCTGTAAATAATTGAGTCTGGACCAGACAATCNAGTGATCAACAGCATGAGCATCGATCCGCGCAATTGGGACCTGAAGATATGTGTCAACCAAGCCAGCGAGCTTTACCACCCGATCCCATTAGTCGCCTTTTACGACATGCAAGGATTATTGAAGGTTCATTCTAACCCAGACTTTCACAGGTTTATTTAATTTGAAGGTAATGTAGTCATTTTTCATTGTTGTGATAAATTAACACTATCAATATGGTCAAAACATATGAAAGAACTTATTTTGTTATTGTTCACTGAATACAACGGGTCATACATCACAGGGCTCGAAAACTCCACTCGTACGCTCGTACTGACGAGTAAAATTTGTTTCAGGCAAGTGAAAACCATAATTTGCTCGTCCTAGAGGACGAGTACCTCTACTGATCCAACTATTTTTCAAAACAATAAGTTTAAGTTTTAACATCGTCATTCCCGATTAGCAGTATTTTCAAATTTCCCGAAAACTAACCGCAAAGTTTAAGTCTTGATGTGTGTTTGGTATCCATTTTTAACAGATATCATGCAGCGTGGTTTTGTAACCTAAATGCTTCAAATATATCGTGATTGGCTGCTGTTAATAAACCGACCAATGAGAAAAATCATCACAACATTAATGTTGAATCAGTATAATAGGGAATTCCCTGCTTGTCATTACCGATCATTTATCGTCGTCTACTTTTCTTTTGGGTGATGATTTGTGTTTTATTATTATAAAAGGTAATTTCCAGGTTAGCTAAAATACTTGATATATTTTACAACGAACACTCAACTGAAAATTAGATTAAAAAAAGATTTTGTCCAGAACACAAAGTAAGTAATGTTTCTTGTAGTTTTATTCCAAGCAAACACTTTGAAATAAAATAATTTAAATTTACATTCATTGTGATGCATGATCTATAGGTCAAGTACAATTTTAGAAGGACGAGTGGAAAGTTCATATTATTCGCCATGCAGGACGAGTGCAGACTTTTGAATTTTTCGAGCCCTACATCACCTGCAGACAAGTTATTGAATTAATGAGTGAGTGAGTGAGTTTAGTTTTACGCCACACTCAGCAATATGCCAGCTATATGGCGACAGTCTGTAAATAATCGAGTCTGGACCAGACAATCCAGTGATCAACAGCATGAGCATCGATCTACGCATTTGGGAACCGATGACATGTGGTCAACCAAGTCAGCGACCCTGACCACCTGATACCGACAGTCGCCTCTTACGACAAGCAGAGTCGCCTTTTGTAGCAAGCATGGGTTGCTGAAGACCTATTCTACCCCGGATCTTCACRGGTCTACTGAATTAATACATCTGCTGATGACTTATTGTATTTTGTATGGATCAATGCTCATGATGTTGATCACTGGATTGACTCGATTATTTACAGACCGCCGCCATACAGCTAGAAACCGCTATGTGCAGCATTAATCAATAACCAAACAAACAAAAAAATTGGGATGGGGTTACCATGGTGACTTACTGAGAACATTTTACATTGAACGTGAAGGTGGGGCAGATGTCACATGACTCAAGAGGATTATCATCACACTATCAGCTTAGAATAATTTCCTCAGTTCCAACTTAGCGCATGTTTCAAGGGTCCGACTTCTCTGTTCCATACAATGCTGATATGTATTTCCTCATTGCCTAATAATACCACTGCCAAGTGTCCATCAAATTGTACAGGCAGCAAATACATGGTTTTTACAAAATTTGAGTCACAATTTCTTAGGAATTTTACATCTTTTTCAACCTCTGAAAATCAGGAAAGAAATAGTCTTCCGTAACCTATGCTGGTCGTAAAAGCTGATCGGATGGCCAGACTCAGTACGCATCAGATCCTAATTGCAGAGAACGTAAATCGATGATCATGCTGTTGATCACTGGATTGTCTGGTCCAGACTCGATTATTTACAGACTGCCGCCATTGTAGCTTGAATATTGCTGAGTGCTGGGTAAAACTGAACTCACTCTCACTGGGGTTAATACGTGTCATCATGTCCCTATTATGTAGATCAATGCTCATGATGTCAATCACTGGATTGTCTGGCCCAGGTGTGTTTTACAGTCCACCTTCATATTGCTGTGTGAAAAAATGAAACCATTCCGATGCTATGATCTCAACGGTTAGTGCTAGTTTTTGGTATATCACTGCAAAGGAACACAAGAAATATGCTTTACAGTACACACAGTACCCAGGTCAGAATTTAAAACAAAATTAGTTGTTTCTATCAAAATTATTTAGTTTTAGAGCCTTACCTTACTTTACAGCTGCCGAAAACGTTTACAATAATCACATACCATACAATTTTCCCTTTCTCCCAGCCCTTTTTCCGATGTAAAATCCCTAAATGAAGCAGGTCTAGATTTTAATTGCATTCAGGATTTATCCATCTCACTGAATCTCCTCTTCAATTTAAATGAGTTTTTATCAAAATAATTTTAAATAATAATTTTATATTTTCTGAAAGTAGGCATTAAGTCTGCAGCTGCCCGACACGGAAGATAAAAATGATGAAATGAGAACATTTCTATGCAACAACTGTGCTAACAAAGAAGCCCCATTAACTGCTATTCCTTCCCCCTGTGTTGTATGGGGATGATAATACATGTAGCCAGAATGTCAGACACATGATAGTCAACATTCTACATACCTCATTCTCATATGGCTTGAGATGAGGGACCATCTCATGACATATATACATATAAACGACTTGAACTATCCACAGGCAACGTCATGTTTAATGTTTATTCAAGGTTATTGCACCTGATGCTAATGATGGGTGAGTGAGTTTAGTTTTACGCCGCTTTTAGCAACATTCCAGCAATATCACAGCAGGGGACACCAGAAATGGGCTTCACACATTGTACCCATGTGGGGAATTGAACCCGAGTGTTTTGTATGACAAGCGAACACTATAACCAATTAATCATGAGTGGTACTAACATGTGATCCTGTGTGTAGAGCTCAGGTCACGAATCAGTTGAAGTTAAACAACGTTGGGCGCAGAGAATCCTTGGATGGGTGACTGTGTTTGACAGCTTGACTCCTGAGAGTTTCTTGGACTTCAGTCCTGCCCTTAAACAGAGCACATGAGGCATGTGGTCTCACCTTAGGCAAGTGAGTTTGTTCAAAATTCCCTTTGTTCACCAAGCAGAAAATGGGTACCCGGCAGGATAAGTCAGGTAACCATTAACCTTTATAGCGCCTCACAGGCAGCTTGGGTTATCCTGGGTAATAATAATCAGATTGGGTGTATCGAGCATGCATTGTGCATGGGGAAATGCGCATGATAAACTGACTATTATTAATATATTATTATTTTAAAAAAAATTAAAAACTGGCAACTTAAATCCGAAATTGGGTAGTTAAAAAAAACATCAAGCTGGTCAGGTTGGCTAGTGCTTTTGAAAAACTATTTCACAGAATGATATTAAATGTAGATTTGCTTTATGAATCTGTCCTTAGACTAAAATAATAATATAATAACTATAATTATGACTTCTGGTGAGAAATTTAGAGATTCTATGGTGACATGACAGATGCAATACAGGATTACCGGCACTGTTGTAACCATGGTAACAGTCTCAGGTTTGCATGTTCATAAGAATTAATCACAATAATAAACACAACAAACATTTCCTGTGAAATATCACACACCAGGAAGAAGGTTAATGCAACACATTTAAGTGCCATATACCAAATAAAGATGTGTAAATGCCCACTTGACTCATGAAATGGCCCCCTGCCACTGTGGGCAGATGTCAGTGACAAGTTAGCAACTAGGTAACTTCCTGTTTTCAACATAGTTGATTGTCCACTTACATCCCAGTCTCATCCCTCACTATAACGCTAATGACACCATGACCTCAGTATAACACTCCAGCATAAAACCTGATGTTCATGTTATTTTTTGCAGATAATATAATGTATATTGCTCTTGTGAATCTGAAGAATATTTGTTTTGGATTCTTCAATTCAAAGAGAAAGGTCATCAGACAGATTCTACGTTTGAATTGTTCTCCAGTAACCAGCTTGTCATGTGAGTCAACTACAGCACGTCAAGTGGTCAGAGGACCCGGTGTGCTAGCTGTCTGCTCATCATCGTATCCTGATGTATCTCAGTGTAGTTGGATGTAGCGGGAGATGTTCATCTTCCCTCACAACGATTATTTGCTATGATCCCATCTGGATTACTTCTATTCTGTTATGAAATATCAAGAATATTAATGACTGTGTAAGGCTCGCTGACTTTTTGACACGTCTTTGAATCTCTATTGCGTAGATTGATGCTCATGCTGTTGATCACTGGATTGTCTGGACCAGATAGCTGCCATTCCGTTTTGAAATAACAAGAACATATAGCCATATAGCTGGAATACTGCTGATTGTGATGTTGAACAACCAACCGTGTGTAGCGATTCACTCACTCGCATATTCGGTGAATCGAACCGTAGCCCTTCATGAATTCAATTCATTATTCAACCAACCACGTGTACAGGCCTCACTGGACTCCAGAAACCTCAGCATTGACTGTTGTCTCGAGGAAACCAACACTGCTGCATATTAGTGGTGGTCCGATTAATTGAAATAATCGAAGATTGGTCGCAATGACAAAACAACCAAGCAATCGATCATGTTTTCTCATAATCGAACAATTTTGGAACACTTGTTTGCAATAACAATATTTTTCAAAAGGTTGATTTTGTCTCTACATTGCATAAGCACTACAAGCTCGTTCCAAGTCATGATTAAGTTTATCTGAACAACTCCATGAAATGTATGTTCCTAACACACTAGTCATCCTTTAAAGATGTGAAATTTGCACATGCATTTTTGGCAATTTGTGAAAAGAAACGAGAGAACTACTTGTTTTTTCTTTATTTTTTGTGCATTAACAAACATAACAAGGAACATTTGATAAATGACGCTAGCCAATTATTTTCGATGATTGATCGGTTGTACTGAACCAATCATATGAGATTTACACCAATTCCCATCACTACTGCATATACTGGAGCAGGGCTTGATTTAAGAGAGGTTAACCTACTTGCACCAGGTGCAGCCTAAGATAGAAACCTAGTTGCACCAGCCGAATTCCAGTTGCACTGTCTTTATTGCAAAATGATAGACAGAAATATGCTACTGAATTAGATGTTTTATTTCAGAAGTTTACCCACTCAGATATTGACTTGCACCTGGTGCAGGTTGGACTATATCTAACTTGCACTTTGTAATATTGGGTTGCACCTGTGCAAGTAACAAAGCACTAAATCGAGCCTTGTGGAGGCAACACCAACGGCAAAAATGAGGAAGATTCTGACAAGGAGCTCTTCCAACTCGTTAAGAAGAATTGTGTGCCATTTCTTTCACACTCAATATGTGCAGTTCCTGAATTTAAGCCCTGGGTTTAACTATGGCTTAATAACTTTATTAGAAAAGGGTCAATTTGTTATTTAGTCAGAATCCCTACAAGTCACTAAGCTTGATTACCCGATCTATTAAAATGCCCGTATGACAAGCACAGAAGTGACCTATTTCAACCCTGACTCCCTAAAGTCACTAAGCCTGATCGTCAGATCTATTAAGATGCTTTGTACAACAAGAACACGAGTGACCTGTCTCGACCCGGAATACCTCCAGTGACCCATCAATAGCAATTAAAACACATGGAGTTTGGCAAGGTTCCATTGTCAGCATGTTCTGTGTTCTCAAACCGACTCCGAACAAACATCGCAGGACATGTGTGTGTCCAACACTAACAATACCTGTAGCTTTTGCTACTGTCTCCCTCTCGCTCGTTAAGGTAAAACATCAAGGTAAATACACCTGTATGTGTTCTCGCAAGTCAGAAGGTGTGAGAGGCGGGCTGAGATTTGTGGAAGGAGTTTTGATATACTAATTTATTTCTACATGGTTAAGAGGGAAAGAAGAGAATGCGTTATCATTAAGAATTCATTAGGCCACATTGCCTCATGGGCTTTCTTGGATATATTTGTTTCAGGGTCATTATTATCATGGATGGACATCTGCTGTCTGATCAAAAACAATGGGAAGAATTTCAAATATTGTTTTTCTCAATTTTACTGCCAAATGAGCTTTGAAATCTAAAAAAAACATGATATCTATTATCAGTAGAGAATGACACGAATGAAAACGTAAAATGAAAACTTTAAATAGTAAAATGTTGACAAAAATGTGCAAAGTTTAAGCAATATTTGAAGGTATTGAACAGTGAATTTCACCTATGTGCATATTTTTCAGAAACTTACACTAAGTATTTTCTGAAAGTTCATTCATTGCAGATTCCAAATATATTTTTACATATTAAATATGATTATACACACAAAATCAATAAAAACAATAATAAACAAAAATGTTCAAAGCACAACTACAAACTGGATCCAGAATTAACACGATTTGCTAGTCCACAACTAGTATAAATCAAGTCAAAAATAGTGGACTGGTGACACTTCCTTGTCGACCACCACATCCATTATTTCATCAGAGCCATCTGAGAGATCATGTTTGCAATAGAACAGCATATGACTTTAGCTGTAAACAAAAGTGTGTGTAGGACGGTGTGTAGCTTTAGCTGCTAGGACAGTGTGAAGGATGGTGTGTGACTCTAGCTGTCAATAAAAGTGTGTGTAGAACAGTATATGACTTTAGCTGTCAATAAAAGTGTGTGTAGGACGGTGTGTAGCTTTAGCTGCTAGGACAGTGTGTAGGATGGTGTGTGACTCCAGCTGTCAATAAAAGTGTGTGTAGAACAGTATATGACTTTAGCTGTCAATAAAAGTGTGTGTAGAACAGTATATGACTTTAACTGTCAATAAAAGTGTGTGTAGAGCAGTATATGACTTTAGCTGTCAATAAAAGTGTGTGTAGAACAGAATATGACTTTAGCTGTCAGTAAGAGTGTGTGTAGAACATAATATATGACTTTAGCTGTCAATAAAAGTGTGTGTAGAACAGTATATGACTTTAGCTGTCAGTAAAAGTGTGTGTAGAACATAATATATGACTTAAGCTGTCAGTAAAAGAGTGTGTAGAACAGTATATGACTTTAACTGTCAATAAAAGTGTTTGTAGAACAGAATATGACTTTAACTGTCAATAAAAGCGTTTGTAGAACAGTATATGACTTTAGCTGTCAATAAAAGCGTGTGTAGAACAGAATATGACTTTAACTGTCAATAAAGCTGTGTAGGCCGGTGTGTGACTTTAGCTGCTATTCCATTACCAACATATAAAAGACCGCCTCCGTGGTGTAGTGGTTAGAATGTCCGCCGGGAGAGCGGAAGGTCGCGGGTTCCATCCCCGACCGCGTCATACCAAAAGACGTTAAAATATG
>VKKT01006000.1:80800-92611 GCA_008038995.1 Haliotis laevigata | reverse complement strand
CATTGTAAACACGAAAGTAAACCAAAAGGTCCACACGCGTTTTTGTGTCTGCACTCATTGACTTAGAGTACGGAAACAGGCAGTTTACGATGGCACAAGAAAGCCCTGTTCCACAAAACGATTGTAGCGCTACGACAGTCATATGTCTGTGTTAAAGTATGGCAGTTATCACCTTACCTCTACGTTCGCTTTGGGGAATGGGGCCCTGGTTATGACTGTGCAAAGCAAACCGGAATGGCTTCAGAAAGTGCACAGTTACATTGTCAGTTCCTGGTTACATAACTTTAGTAAGTGTGTCAAGTACTATGACTTGAACATATGATGAAGATATATATAATTTCCATACTTTGCATTATAAAAGCTGCAGTATTATTAATGAAAGAGTTAACTTCCGGATTTTAACTTCACTTTTTCATATCAATATGTCATTTGAACCAAAAATGTTCTTTATTTAGTATACCCACTTAATAAAGATACAAGTATCTCAACAGAAACATTGTATAGCAAAATGAACTTGAAAGTCATAACTCAACTCTCAGTGCTCATGTGTGACTGTTGATATAAGCAATGCAGACAACAGCCAAGTGCATCTATGCAAACTACAAAGATGGCTACAGGCCCTGTTTCTTTCCATAAATATACTCAAGGAAACAAATAAGGGAACACATGAAATCACAAGTGTTCCTTTATTTATTTCCAAAATTTCACCCACAGTGCCATACACACCTTGTGAACAAACCTGGAAAAGAATAAAGGAACACTTGTACTTTCATGTGTTCCCTTATTTGTTTCCATGAGTATATTTACAAATTAGTTGATATTATTCACTATCCTATGTATATCTTTACAAAATAACGCAATGGTGACATTCACACATTAATTACTTTAGAATTACTTAAACAACAAGACAGGGGCCTGTGCCGTAGGCCTCTAGTGAATCAACCTGCTACCAGCATGTCTACAAGAAGTTCAACACCGTAAAAACAACAGAAGGGTGGTAAAAGCAACCACTTCAATGTAACACTGACAATATTAATCATGTTAATACAAGACACTTCACAGATAGAAGCCAATAATATAAGAAACTTGATACTTGATACCGGTCCTCATTAACCAGTGTAGGTGACTTTGTCTTGTCCTGCATTCTCAGATGCGAAATAGGGGTAAATTCACGTATTACTGACGTGTTCATATATCATGAGTTTAACACATGGGTGGTAAATATGCAATCACAATTTGTGTTTCGTCAAACATCAGAAACTTGACACTGGCGAACCAATGTAGTTGACATTGTCTTGTCCTGTAAATGGGTAAATCCGGGTATGACTGACACCTTAAAATATCACCTTGCTTCCATTCTATGATTGTATCCAACATTAAGCTAAACAAAATAGAAACACAAAATGGTTTCAAATAATTGGCAGTGATAGAACATTTGCAATTATCTCCTGGCCTGTCAAGATGAATTGAACAGAAATTCAACATTTATTGACATGAATCGTCAGGAATATAATTTTGGCAGTTTCCAGCAATTTGAAGTCATACAAAATACGAAAAGCTGTATGAAGACGTTGAAATGAGTTTACACCAGGGAGAAACGTTATCTCGCTCAACGTAGTCTTGTATACAATCCACTCTCCACCTTTATAGGTTATTACACATTTCTTCAGTCGTGGTCCTTAGTTTGACGTGAATCATGCATGACTTGTTCACATATCTCAGAACATATGCTTCTGAACATTATTGCATGCATAACAAAAATATAAAGGAAAACCAAGATAGTCAACTTCTTTATTGCAATGAATGCGATGTTTCGGTGTAGGTACTAACACTGTTATCAAGCAAGTAATAACAGTATTAGTATCTACACCGAAACGTCCCATTCAATGGAATAAAGATGTTGACTACCCATAAACTTGGTTTTCCTTCATCTTTACAACTTCTAAAATGCCTCTCAAAGAAACAAAAAGTATAGTCAACAACTTAAAATAATTGATACTGTTTGGGGTTTAATTGACAATTAGTCTCTGTATTCATCATATGAGTTACACCGTACATATACAATATTATCTACTTCTTAGAGTGACATTTTAAAAGTTGGGAAATACAGACAAACTTAATGGATTGCAACTTCTTTATTTCGTAAGTGTGACATTTCGATTCAGTTTCTTGAACCGTTGTTGAATGATTCATGCTTGACAGCAGTACAAGAATCTGCATTGAAACGTCACACTAACAAAATGAATTTGCAATTCATAAAGTTACTCTATACAGTATTTGATCTAATGTTTAAAATTGCAATTAAGATAAAACTCAGCTTCGTTGTTAGTAAATACTGTTACACCCTGAGACATACAAACATTTCATGCTATGATGGTGATCTCTTGTAGAATCCGGGGTACATACTGGTGAACAGTTCTGTCGGCAATGTCTCAAACTAGGGTGAGAAAATGCTTAAAATATCTAAAATATAACCGACATGTTTTACCATAGGTGACTATGACAACACAGCATATAAAATATTCTTCATAAATACTGGAGGAGTGGAGGTCAAAATGTTGAATTTCGATAGTCCATACACATATTACATTATGAGTGTTCAGGGGGGTAACATTTCTTAATACTTACGTTAAATAGACTGATCACGATGCTGCTGATGGTTAATTGCTACAGTAACTATCAACAGAATGAACCAAACAGTGATATAATGATATCAAGATACGAACTACAAGGCCTGGCTAAAAATATCAATTATCAGAAATATCATTGATGGGAAGAATTATGATTATCGATATAAAAATTGATCATCGAAATATCGTATGTAAGCTATAGTGAGATAATAAAGTTTTCATTTACACACACAATACACAAACGTAACATGTATACCGGTAAGTATTTATTATTCCGGATTTTTATTAATTTCTTCCGGGTTTTGTTTTAAGTTTTGCTGAAAATCACTTCTTCGATATCTATCCATAACAAATGGATATCTAGTTCACAATCATCAATCGCCATAGATATGTTAGCCAGCCCTACTAAGTACATATTACTAATAAAATTCACATTTATGCAAAATATATCGACTGAAGTAAGACTTTCAATTAAAATACTCAAACATGTACTTGATGACCGAAAAAAGAATCAAATTTGGTACTGATTATGATTTTTATGTCATCAAGGACCCATGAACTAGTCCGTTTAACTGCCATCTTGTACTACAAGTACACTTCATGTACATATATACGAAAATACATACAGCTTCAATATTTCGATTTTTAATTCAAACTGTATAATAAACATGATAAATGGTCAACAGTAAACAAAAACAACATTTCAGGTTACCTTCCATGTGTTCAAATATTAACTGATGTTTTGTGAATATACGTAGAGCTACGTACAGCGAAAAATGAAGGTATGAAAGGATCTTGGTTCTTTCTGTGATAGTTTCAAGTAGCATAACATATGGATATTTATCAATCCAAGAAATCAAATTATTTCTCAAAGAAAAGAGTAACACGCATCTTTCTGCACAGAGTGAAACGAATGCAATGCCTGAAGCATTGTGGCTGAGCCATACACGCTCGGCAGGCTGTGAGACTACAGATCAACAATATTTTTAGGATAGGCGACACAATCATCAGTATACTTACGAAGAATCATACAGAATAACACCAATCTCTGTCCATGAGTAGGTAGGGTTTTTAGTTTCTCGCAAACAGAGATTGATATCATTTTGTACATTTCTCACAAGCCTTACTGCATTTCAGTGTCAAAATCCAATTCTGTATGAGCGCTGTAGTCTCCAGCCTGCCTTCATGTTGTACGGGTTTACCATGAATATTTAACACCTCCGCACTTAATGGCTGTATATTGAAATGGGGAAACATTTTGTCAGTGTTATCATAGTCACCCTGTGGTATTCTAACAATAGAAAAACACTACATTAACAAAATCATACAACTTAATACCTCAGTGATACCCCAAGGAGCATTCTGCTCTTAATTATAAGATCATAGCTATACTGAAACAGAAATCCCTGAGAAAACAATAAAATCTGAAGAAATACGGAAGATTCAGTTTTTACCAAAAGCTGGTGATACACATGGGGCTTTGTGTATTTCTTCAAGCCTTTCTTACAGTCAGCTTTCAAATTAACTGTTATTTGAAACTTTGGGCCAATAAGAAAGCTGGGGGCAAGAAAGGCTGATCCAAGAACTTGGGAATATCATGACAGAATCCTTTCATTTAACATCGCATACTACATCTGACTCTCCAGCCGACGCTGAGACTACTGGCCCTTGAACTGGGTGTAGCGATCGTGGCAAGATTCTGCTACATCAGTTCTTGGATGCAGCAAGTCCCATCATCTTCATGCTGTGCACATACAGTTTACCACAAACAGTTTGCGGCCATTTGTGTTATGGCTGATCCATCTTGGTGTTCCTGTAAGCTTACATATAGATGTTCCATCTGTCTCGTGCTATCTTCTCATCCACTTGATTTCTGGTGAGGTGTGATGTTGTTCACCCTGTTCGTGGCTCTGCTCTGTTCTGCCATGTTCTGTCATGTGTATCCCCAATCCTGCCAGCAGGATGTCGGGCAGGTTGCCCTGTGCTGCATCCACTTAACTACGTAAATGGAGTACCTAGAAGTCCTCTAGGTAGAATTTTCACTGCAACCTGTAATTGACCATAAGCACATCTTGATTAAACAACACAAGACATTGCGTATTCCTGACGTGTAAGTTTGACAACGGTGTAAGAATCTGCAGCAAAACGTCGCTCAATGCAATAAAAGAGCTGTTGGTATCCATAAAGTCATATGTTTCATTAGTGATTCACCTTCTAAAACTTTTATAAAACAATTAACACAAATATCTGCAACATGTATTTGTTAAACTCTTATGGGAAGGAAAACTTTCACTCTCACTCCCGTTTTCCCTGTTCATGGAAGTTTGAAACTTTCCGACTACTATCCCACCTGCCCATCCTGTGTTGCATATATTTCATTGAATCATAACAAAGTTATATCATCAGAACTGCCAAATGTATATTTCTCATGACTGGTCTTGTCAATTTTCTGTCAATGTAACTTTACTACACGAGAATAGTTGCCAGTGAATAGTATGGTGTACCGCTAGTGTCACAACTGCTCGAAATGTGTGACTGAATGGAGTAAGCTTCATGGAACATTGTCTTACAGAAGTGTTCACGATTACAGTCCATTGTCAGTGACCAGGTCCCCACTTTCATCTGGAACGTCTTGACCTCTGGGCAGCGGAGGTGGATGGATCACATCCCGGGACATGAGCACCTGAACAACAAATACACCACATCTCACACAGCAGGAATACACTATCTCTCACACAGCAGGAATACACACACTATCTCCCACACAGCAGGAGTCTTACAGACCTCAAGCTTTTGTTGCTTTTGAATAATGTCTGCGAATAACCTGCTGCTCACTCTTATTAGAGACAAGCATTTTTCAAGACTGACTCAAACATCTTCCAAAAACCCTTTGATTTAAGTTTCTAGTTTCAGATATAACTACAACAGAATGGGAAATCATATTGAAATTCAAGATTTTCAAGACCAAAAAAGCAAAACATAAGGAAAATATTGTCACCAGATGGGGTAACCCATAAAATATCCACGTGACCTACCGGTTCCGAGGAGGCATGTCCAGACGAGGAATATCCGGTCTGCTGCTGACCTGTAGAGTACAGTGTGTGAAGAACGTGTAGCATGACAGACAGTTAGATAGATTGGTGTGTGATACAGCAGAACAATAATGAATCAGGTCCCCATTTCACAAAGCTCTCGTAGACCTAGGATCTTGGAACTTTTCTCATAGCCTTCTTACCTCCTATGTTACAGTATAGGAGGTACGAATGCTATGAGAAAAGTTACGAGAGCTTTGTGAAACGGGGCCCTGGACAGTATACAGAAACCTTTAATATTTTCCATGATGTCATTGTGGTGGGTGAAGCCATTTTGGACCATTTCTTGAACACAAGCATAAAATAATTCAATGCATATGCATCCAGGGCTCCAGATAAGGGCCGTATCGGCGTATGTACGGACATAAAATATGCACGATATGGTAGGAAATAATTTAGAAAACCTAGCAGATACACACCGCAGAAATGGTGTACGGTCTTAGAATTTTTACAGACGTATTTATCTGAAAAGATTTTTTTTTTTAACCTGTTTACACAAGAGTAGCAATGTTGTGGTGCATATATGAAATGAAACACAAGCTTACTGATACTCCATTACATTCCATTCAGTACCCTAAATGTACACTTAAGGTTTTCCAGTACTCCAATATTGAAAATATAAGGAGTACGTACTCCTGATGTTGAAAACTTATCTGGAGCCCTGTGCATCCCCCATGAATATCTTATGCATATAATCATCCCTATTGTGATCTACCAAGGTGTCTAGGTGTTACTAGATCTAACTGAGAGGTATGATAACTGTGCACTCACGCCTGATCTTGCCACACATCTCACACACAGTCCTGCTGGGGATGTTGGAGAAGGTGCAGAATTCACATGTCCAATGTCTCGGCAAAACCGGTGAGGTCTGGGCCCCTCCCACCTGGCGCCCTGAGCCATACTGCGGGAATGGCGCATCTGTGATCATAGCAAGCAATGGAGGATAACAAATGAGGTCATAGCAAGCAATAGAGGATAACATATAAGGTCTACACATATAAGCACTTGGGACACCTTAACACAAGACTTGAATTGTATTTCCGATCACATAATCCATTCATACATCATCCATACATGATTCCTTAATTACATAACTGTTTTCAAGACTTTCAAAACCCAAAGTCATGCTTCAGGAAAGTTTAAACCAATTTTGTATTGTGCATTTTCCTATGAAAACTGCTCATAAGCACATGATAGATCCAATAACAGACTTTCTTTAGAGACAGGTCTTTGGGGGTCTCTTTTAAACTTGTCAGTGCGACGCCAGTAAGTATAGCATAATATGCTCACTGTTCATGTTCATGTATGGCTGGTTAAATCCTTGGGGGGACTGTGGCATGAAGCCTGCCATGCCCATCTGCCCCTGGGGTGAGAAGCCGCCTTGCATGGGTGTGTTTGGATACATGGGCATGTTCTGGAACTGGGGCTGGTTCTGGTAGCGTGGGTAGGTAGCGTTCATCATGTTGCCCTGGAACTGAGGGATGCTGCTCTCTCGCAGTCGCCGATTCTGGAGACAGACACAGAAATATATAGAATATCCAATGCATACAAAACAATCTAGTCCTCTTTGCTCGCATAACCAGTACACTGTTACATGCCATAAAAGATTACCAGCGTTCCTGGATTCAAAATGTATGAAACACATCAGTTATCGCATTTGTATCAGGATAACAAGGAGTTGAAAATGAAAAAGAAACCTAGTAATCACCCCATGCATGGTTGACTGTATGTTATAGTTGTAATCATTCATGTTCATCCTTATCCTTGCATCATATTGCTTTAAATATCTAAACTATAAATTACTGGTTGGCAAAAAACAACGTGTATGAATCAATACCTGTATATGTAGAAAGATCAAGAACTAGCGAAACAACGGATATTTTCTGTAAAATTTTGTTTTCATATCTTTAAATTTAAGTAAGTGATTGGGTGAGTTTGGTTTCAAGCCACTTTAAGCAATATTCCAGCAATATCACAGCAGGACGAGTGGACGCTTTAACCACTAGGCTCCCCCACTGCCCCATTTAGATTTAAGTGTTATTGGTATGGAACATTATAATGTTTAGCTACAAGCATCATAGCTTACACATAAAGTGTATCAATGAGATGCTGAGAGTAGTGCTGCTGGTTTGGGCGTTGACCTACCTCGCCATGGAGCTCGCGGACCTGCGTCTGAAGACTCTCGTTACGTTGCAGAGTCTGCTGCATCGTTGACTCGTGACTCTTCAGCTGAAACAACACACCATCAAATTTACCAGTGATGAAGACAACCACAACCTTGAAAGGTACGATAAAGACGTCGTCAGTAGCAGTGGCAGAAACAGAAAATGTGTATAAAGGGTTCGTCAGGTGATGAAGTCTCATGTGAACTGCACTGAACCGAGGTGTATGGGTGGTGATTAACTTTATGAATGGGACGTGTTTTGGTAAGGTGTTTTTGAAGATGGGAACTTTGTTCTGGGTGTGTTTTGACAACAGGATTGAAAAAAGGGGGAAGAAAAGCACAGGGGGAGAGACAGTGAGTTTACAAATATCCATACTGAACAGGCATAAAAAACAATGATCTTGTTTAGGGGAACCAAGCATGTGAGTCATAACAGATATATCCACAAATAGTCCAATTTCTTTGAAAATCAGACAGAAACATGGCTGAGAATGGTGAGTTCAGAGAATTATGTGTAGAATAAAAACAATATCAGAAACAGTGAGTAAAGACTTGATGGTGAACATTATCTTGTTTCATGAATACTTCAAATATGATTCTTGATACATGGATGCATAATCCGTTAAGAGCCTGGAAATGAATCAGCAGTAATTTACATTCCTGCAATATGCCATAATAATATAAATATGACAGAGTTTCTGTTTACGTAACAGATCAGCCTAGATGAAGCTTGTCTCACCTTTTGTTCCAGCAACTTGTTGCGACGCAGGATGGATTCCTTCTCCTCCCTGACCTTGTCCAGTGTAGTCTGAAGGTCATCCCCAACAGACTGGGCAGCTGCACGGTCTTGCCTCTCACGGTCAAAGTCTTCCTCGAACACGGTCAGCTGTCACATACCAGTCACACATCAACACACTGGTCATAGAGATTACGACTATAGCAACGCAGATGTCTAGTGGAAATGGCCCTTCATTAGCAAGTTCAGCAAGAATTAGGCTCCTTCAAATGTAGTTCAAATTATGCTCTCATACCACACAGTCAGCACTTCTTTTGTAAAGTTTTGGAACTCAACTATTCTTTCAAACATACATGGGTGCTCAATACTTTAGTTTTGAAATAAATATATTTAACAAACACTATTCTTTTGGCTCATTATTGCAGTCATAAAAAATGATGTATGTGCAAATTTTTCCGTAAAAAAACTCAGGAAAGATTACCTTTTTAAAGAACAAATGCCCACCCCCTTCGCCCTCCAGTAAATCAATTAGTTGCTCCCTGATCTACACCATGTGAACATTGACGCCTACCTGCTGTCTCAGAACCTCAATCTCTGTTGTCAGATCCTCTCTGTTGCGCTCCATTCCAAACTGGCCACTTCTCATGTTGCCTTGGTAACGAGATTTGAGAACACTGAGTTCTGCTTCTAGGCTGTGCTTATCCCGGACCGCTACCTCAAAGCGGGCCTGGAGCTCACACACCTGGTCCTGCAGACTCCGCTTCTGGTTCGAGCACTGGTGAAATTTTGTCAAGGCTTCCTCTCTGGCAGTCTACAAAAACATATCAGAACGTGTTCCTCAGGTTGTGTCCAACATGTAACCCGAACCTGTTATGAGAATTGAGGTGATTTACATCATTTCAACGTAATCCCACTTTGGAGGCATTAAGAATCATCATTGAAGAAATCAGCAGTAACCATGGTAACTACTTCTTACCTCCAAAACCACAGGTTTCACAGGTACTGGAGTAAAACGCATGTCGTCTTGCTGACTCAAATGACTTGAGAGCAAGCTAGCAAATGTGATCAACATGGATGCTTATTGTTTGTGAATATTAATTGTTGTGAATATTAAATAGTTTGTGACTCATGGGGTCAAGTACACTGATTTAGATGATGCATATGCGAATGTATCTCAATGGCACTGACTGATGCCCATGACAATCACGGTATTGCTTGGTCCAAATGTGTTTGTTTAAAGACTGTCATCGTATAACTGTTATACTGCTGAATGCACCGTTAAACAACAAAGAAGCTAATTGGCATGCCTTCATCCAATTAAACCAGCTTAAGAACAAATTGGTGGTGGGGTAGCCTAGCGGTTAAAGCATTTGCTCATCACACTGTGTGAAGCCCATTTCTGGTGTCCCCCTCCGTGATATTGCTGGATTAATGCTAAACGCGGCGTAAAACAAAACTCACTCACTCCAGCCATTTAAAGTTGTAAACAGTTGATAAAGATTCCATATTTGTCCACCTAGACCTGTCTTTAACCTTCAGATTCACATTACCTGTATATGCAATCTAAAAATAAGTGAGTGAGTGAGTATGGTGTTTTTATGCAGCTTTTAGCAATATTCCAGCAATATCACGGTGGGGGACACCAGAAATGGGCTTGACACATTGTACCCATGAGGGGAGTGGAACCTGGGTCTTCCACAAAGGCTTTACACTAGGCTACCCCACCACCCTAAACTAACAATAAACATCCATGGATCAACTCCATTTAGTTGTCCACCTCTCTGTCTACTCACAAAACAGCGGTGACTTGGAGTGAGACTCTGCTAGATTCCTTATTCAATGGCACAGTGGGCCCTTCAGACAGTTACACATATGTCCAAATATTCAGAACTTCTGACCTAATCTGTATCATAAACACTACACAAATGGCTCTGGTCCCAGAGTTAAGGATATTCAAGGTGGAGTTTCCCACGTTTTTGTTAATGTTCATCATCACTTTCACTGTAGAGGAAATTTCCAAATGAATGACACTTAACGTTTTTTCACCACTTGTCAAAAGAGGACTGTTCTGGCCAGGATATGATGTTTTCTTGATTATTAATTGGATTACCTGTAAAGTGAATTATGTATACCATTACTTCAACATTTTGATGAATTTCAGATGATACTTCCTTGACATATAGGATCTAGCGACAAGTCAGGAATATACTGGGATCATTTTCCCATTGGGTATTGGCTCAATCAAGCAATTGTCCACTTTGTACCGACCAAGGTGGCCGTGGCCAACTTGATCTGTGAAAGGAAGTAGTATTATCAATTAATATGTGCAAGGTGAGGCATAGTCAACAATTGTACAACACACAGTGTATATAATGTCAACTGTACCTTACCACATGATTAACTTACACAGTATTTGGTTACAGAATGCTGTGGATTAGAAGCAGAACCAAAAGATCTTCCATCTCCTGCCAAATTTACGGAAAGCCAAACCCTATAACACTGATTTGTAACAGAATCCCATGTTACCATGACAACAAAAGAACAATAAATAAAATATGTCCTCAAGGCAACTGTCATCCTTACAGATGTTCACAAAATGACCCAAACCAATTCAAAACCATCCACAGCTAAAACTAATAAAAGCTGTGTGGGCAGACCAATTCATTTTACTGACTCTGCCTGTCCAATTTAGAGTGTACACAAGTTTTAAAATGTAGTTTGTTTGATGGATATAAACAGATAATCAACACTGTCTTCATATCATTTGTTTCCTCATCCTCTTGGAACATCAAAAACATCTGTGAACTCAAAAACACCTGGCCTTGCCTAACATGCCTAAACTAAAACCAAATTCAGTACAACTACTTGAACAAACAACGAATAAGATCTCACCTCCTCCTCATATGCCTTGGTCTTGGCATCCTGGACCATCTTCTCACAGTCAAGTTGGATCTGCTTCTCTCGTTTCTGCAGTTCTCTCTTTTCCTGTTTGTAAGAGTCGACCTGTGACCTCATGTCCTTCACCTTCAGCTCCCACTGCTGGTTCAGTTCTTGCCATCTGATGTTCCAGCTGTGATTGGCTTGTTTCAGCTACATAGAAAAAATAGTACCTAAATACATCTCTTGGCTTCTTTAATCTATAGGCGTGAAATCAGCTCCTGTAGCTTGTTGTAGTGAAAGAGTGAGTTT
>VKKT01005995.1:44429-56387 GCA_008038995.1 Haliotis laevigata | reverse complement strand
GGACTGTTATAATCAAAACAGTTTATTTGATTAAAGTCCCTTCTCGTACATGCGTTGTTCACGATTTTAACGATCCATCAGGTGTGTTGTTTTGGAAATGGATTGTACCAGGTATTCCGAGTGGCTTTCTAGTCACATGATGGAAAAAGGGGGCATTTCAAAGGCTGCAAGCATGTAGAACTTATCCAGACTTTTCGTACATTATCTGACTAATCTAGACAAAAGACTATTATTGAGGTCTCAAATAGTTGACAATATTCATGGAACTTTGTTTTAATTATACATAGTGTAATTAAAAGTCATTTACATTTTAAGAAACTGAATTTTTTTAACTGAATTCGCGAAATCCGGGTCTTGTTTCGGAAGTGTTCAGAATGCCCTCTATTTTATGGAGAGTTATATGAATTTTTAAAAACAACACGTATTTGTGACGGGCTGTGTAGTGAAACGGTTGCTTAGAGTGTCGGGTGTTTTGTGATGTTTACTTCATTTGGTAAACAAATGAAAACAGTCTTGCGGGCATGGCTTTAGATACGTTTTAAACAAAACTGATTTTAAGAAAAACTCTGTATACCCTGGCTTTGGCAAGATTAGGATCCAATCTTATGTGCAACAGTATCAACCAGTCGTGGTAATGTGGATTGATATAGGGATATGTGAAACATTTCTACCAGTGTTGAATAAAATCGAACGATCAATTTAATAAATGGCTGGACTAGAGACAACAAAGCTAATATTCTCTCAGTTCAGCATGAAAAATATATCCGAAAATTGGACAATCAATAAACAACAAAGATTTGTTTTTCATATTTTGAACAGATCTATAACAATATTTGTGTGTGAAACGACATCATGCCATTTAGAAAGTGGTCAAATGTAACACGTTATATTTGAAATTACACTTTCTCAGTAAAGTACAGATTCTAGTACTTTTGTTGGGTTGAGTCCCTTAATATTTGTGTAGCTTTGAAAATGATAATTTAAATAGCATTAAACTTGGTTTGATACCGGTAAACTGGGTATCTTACACAATTGTATACTTCGCATTTTTAACAGAGGTCTTAACTAATATTTTGGTAAGTCAAGTATCTGTTCCTAATTATCTCGGCGCTACCCCACAGGTGGGGAAAGTATTACTGTAAAGTTTGTAAACCATCGCATGTCTTGCGATATGCTTCACCGCCGGGCACTGGCTCCCCCACCCTCGGGAAATACATCACGTGACCTGGATTAAAATGATTGACAGGGCAGGGTGGAGTACGATGCAATATCACACTTTCATATCTTTGATGTTTTCCGACGTTGATCCGGAACGACCGTCAGTGAAAGATAAGATTTGTTCGGGAACTGTTCCCTGATAATCCAAACTGAGTGCGGGATAGAGACATTATTTCGCTCACTTTCATGGATCTTCTTTATTATTTATGTTGGTGTTAATACACTGCGGAAATAGTTATTTCCTTAAGCGGAGAGCAATGAAGTTCTTGATTCTATGGAACCAGCGAGCTAAGGGTAAATGTGTTTTACTCGCAATGATTTTATTATTAGTCCGGGATACTCTTACCAGATAGATATATTTTTAAACAGAAATGACTTTTTAGTTGGTTATGAAATTAACATTATCATTCATTAAACGAGATATGAATTATACCAACACCGCTTTTTATGTCATCATTATATTCCGGCGAAAATATGTCAAGCTGATTTTTTTCTGTTCTTGCACTGTCAAGGGGCTATGGTATGTGTCTGGGTTCGAATCCTGGAGCCTCTGGTGCAGACAGAATCTTAATCACTATCATTATTTCCCGAACACAAAATTATTGGGCAAATCGCACAGTTGGCAGAGAATATTTCTTTCGTTAACCGTGGGGCAGACTCAGAATATAATGTGCCGTTAAATGTTTCAGAAAGAACATTTGAGTGTTGATAATGCGTTAGTCTTGCCGAATGACGCCCATGAGAGTTTTAAGCTACACAATATTCAGGTGAGTAAATCAGGTGCAATACAAATAGACCGCATCACAAACAAACAAACCCCTACAACAGTTTGATAAGCTATTATTGTACAAATCATCGACGGTTCTATTGTTCACCAACAATGTTTATAGTACATAAATTCAAGGTAGTATAATAACCTGTATTGAATACCCAACAACAATAAGTATATAACTCAATCCCCATCACAGATACCTTTTCCGAAATTTGTGAAAAAAATGTTTCTACGAAATGAGAACATCACATTTACATTTTCTCCAACAAAGAAACTCACTGAGGATATTTCTTTTTGGGAATGTGTATGGAACCATAGATAAGCCTTTGTGTTAATGGAACCTTAGAGGATTTGTAGCAAAACGGTTTATACGTTCCCCGGTTTTCTCTAAACAAATTTCCTCCACACGCGGTACAGGGTATTTGTTGGGAGACTATAATTTTAACACAATTTGATTGAGATGACACGGAAATCAACAATCGGGAAATCAACATGGACGTGAGCTCATTTCAGGCATTAGCGTCGCCAGCTGGATACGATATTAAACAGTATTACCAGCCACGAGTACAGAGGAAATCTACCGTAGCATAAGTCCACACTACAACGTTTCGAGCCGAGCGGTGCGCTTCGACTGTTTATACTTCAAAGCACAATTAGCTTATTAAAGTAAAAGTTTACAAAATTTGATAATCTTCGTCAAATATTGAAGCGCATAATTACCACTCTAAACTATTAGACAAATTGATCCGTTGTTTGGCGATTTGCACGTGCGATGGCGTTGTTTTGCTCGTGTTCAAAGGGCTGAGGATAGTCCTAATATTCTGACCCGGGGCCGACAGACTCCGCGGAAAATTGATTTCAAGTTGAGAATATGCCACTACCGTTATCATCGTGTGGTCTCGATAGAAAACAGATCTCGGCTAATGCGAATACACTTTTCCTCCGATCGCTAATTGTCGCAATCAGGCGTAGAGGAATATTTCCGTTAATACAGATCTGTGTAGAATCCACTACCGCGTCGGAACGGCCGTGCAATTATTGCTTCAACACAACCTCGTTACTGTAACCGTTCGTTGCTGTTTTATAGTCGTGAAGCGTGGCTTTCAAATCAGGAGAGAAGGAAATATTTAACAAATCAGAAACGTATAAAGTAAACCATACGTTTGGGTGTCCTTGTAATGGTGGGATAGTCTTGGGCTTCAAGATGTTACATGAATTCCTTATCTTTCGAATGTAAGGACTAAACTTTGGGTTTGTTCACATTTATGTTGGTTCTATGTTTTAATTATCCAATACATACCTAACAAGAAATACTGCTGGGCAAATGAAATTGTTTGATAGTTGCTAAAAATTAAACAAACAGGGTAGTGATATTTGATAGGGATGTATCTAATATGTGCGCATAATAGTGTTTTGGAACTGAACTTTGCAAGAGCGTTGAAAACAGCGCAGAAACGTTTTCATAGCGTTTTTCATTATTGTTTCAAATCCAGGTGCCAAGCATATTCTTTCTTTTGTCCTGCAACAAATAATAAAATAGTTTTAGAGTAAGGAAGCTACTTTCAACTGCCATATGTTAATATCGGTGTTGGCATTAAGTTCTTTTCTTGTTCTTAAAGGGGTATTTAGGTGCACGAATTTGTTTTCTATCCATTTCAATAAAAATATTTTTAAATCGCACAATAAAACGAATGTTAGACAAAAGTAGAAAAATCCTGTTGATAACTCACGTTGAAATATTACATCATGAAGGAAAAGGTCATCGGTTTAGTACATGGCCAGTGAATTTGATTGATTGATAAAACTACATGAAAGCTTCATTTTGTAGTCTGTCCTCGCGAGACTTGCGAGTTCATCTTCATATTTCTCAATTTAGAATTACACGTTGAAAGGCTATTCTGTTCCGATCGACACGGTACAGGCGTGTCATTTCTGTTTCACTGCCAGAGGGACATAGTTGTGACAGTGCCTTATCATATCATACCCTGTCTGCCGCTGCCTCGTCAAAATATGGCAAGGGAGTCAATTGCTCTGACCTTAATCCACCTCCCAGTTTCCCCTAGCGTTTTATCTCAGTACACACGGTCTGAAGCTTCGTGACATCAATCTAAAGGAATCTTTTCCGCTCAAATCTCATGTATACACATTTCGGGCATATGAATTGCAAACAGCGGTTTAAACATGCATATTTAGTTTACGAATTCTGTGTTCATTTCATCTCTGATCTTACAACCCGACCAATCACTGAGGTGCTTTGTAATCTGTTCGAATCAAGTATTTCTTTTTTCTTTCATGCCTTAAGTTTCTACGTCACTTTATCGTTTAATTATATTTTAAACAAATTCAAACAAAATTCGTGACAAAAAGCGTTACGAAATATCAAGACGGTCATTCGGAACTAACCCAAGGGTGAATGTTGGTGAGCGGCCGTTCTCTGGTACACTCGGGAACGGGGTAACGAAAACGTAGAAATTACCGTGACAAATTGAAGTCTCGATATGCTGACATTTCCGTAAGTGGGAAATGAATTTCATTACGATAGTTCCCTGGGAGTAAGGATTAACAGTTTTGCCCAGCGCACCCCCCGGGGGAGGGACGAGGGTGTGAAGACAGGAGGGGGCACTGTCGTCTTGCATCTCGTCAACACTTCGGTACCAGTTGATCAAGCTCCTTATAGCCACATGCACCTGTACTCTGGGACAGGGTTGTCTTTCACGAGTCGCTTAGGAAACACAACGCTGCAAAAAGAAATAAAACTTTTAACAAAAAACAAAATAACGCTTTGTTCACGCGAAAAGAAGAGATAGGTGCCTGTGAAACAAAAAGAATACTTTTTCACAGAGACGACTCATTGTGTGGTTTTTATGTAACAGAATTTGACATTAAAACTTCAGTGTTGAAGTTTTAATGTCAACTTCTAAAACACGACCCTGCTATTTATTAGGAGAGATGGGAAGCTTGAAATTTACATGAAAGCAGGCATCAAAATAAAACGGAAAAGAAATTACACACTAATGTGACCTACAGTTGAATATGTGTACACATGAGATGTATCAATACAATTAGTATATTCAGTTGTTTATAGTCGGCTTAAATGTACCACTAAAAGAAGTTAAAGATCACCACTACAATTAGTATATTCAGTTGTTTATAGTCGGCTAAAATGTACCACTAAAAGAAGTTAAAGATCACCACTACAATTAGTATATTCAGTTGTTTATAGTCGGCTAAAATGTACCACTAAAAGAAGTTAAAGATCACCACAATTTTGCTATAGATAATCTGTCAGATCATGTGAAACAAACGCATGCTTGTTAAATTTTTGGAGTAGTATGTTCATGTATAGTTACAGCTACAGTGAAACCCGTGCTTTGTCTTCATAATTTGTTCTTTTTGCTGATTAATACAAATAGGAAATCTGAACAAAAATGTGTTTGACACTATCGAAACAATTACACATCATGTAAGATTTTAATGATAAAATAAGTACGGCATGTATTTGTTGTAAGGTTTTCCCAAGCATATTTGTCCTCCGAAAGTACCCTGATTCTGAATTTGCTATAAAGGGATAGAGCTAAATAGGTCATGATACGGTGGCAACTTTAGTTAGTTAGTTCATTACAACACGTCCCATCTCTCTCCCGATGCATGTTATGATAACAGAATCTGTGATTCCTGTAAAAGCAAACACGTTTCACTGCTTCCAAAATATTTGAAATCAGACATCAATTTGAAGAAGAAAAGTAAAAAATCCAAAATCATATTTAAAAAAATAACGCAAAAATTCGTCAAATGAGTGACTCACAAACTAAACGACATTTATCCAACAAAGTTTCACAGCGAATTAATTTTTCAAAAATAAAGACCACGATATGAATATTGATAGCAAATCTTCAACTGTAAATAATCTGTCGAACCCATCTGACTACCAGCATGCTGCTTGGCTAGAAGATAGAAACATCGCCGTGTTAGCGTGACGTTGTCAATAGCGCCTATGAAATGAGAGTGAAATTGACAAGGCTTTGTCAGCGCTAGGCTATGACTGAGATAGGAGAGATCCGGCTATGTATTAATTATGGCCATCATACCAGATGCCTACCAGTATATGAGGACAGACATAATGGTTAGGGGCGGGGGGTTGTGTTTGATCATAGGACAGGGACAAATTAACGCTGACAAGCCCGAAAGAATTTAAAACATCCTCATGAACGTTTAGGTGTTAGTTTCGTGGGCCATATGACACACTATAAGCAGCCCCGATAGAACTGCAACGGGAATACATTCGACAATGAGCGCGTACCATTATTATAATGCGACTACAGGTTAAAGTACCTCTATAAGGAGTATTTCATTACATCCTGATTAGCGATACCGGGATCGGTTTAGACCAAGTTCGCTGACTTGGAGCAAGTTACGTCCAACCGATGTCTATTTAAACCTGATAATGTTGTGGGGGATTTGGCATTGTGTTACAGGTAAACAACGTTGAATTATCCATGCTGGGCCTCCATGTAAGGAGAAGTTAGAGCAGTTGAAATATTTTTTTATGAAACACCATATGGAACTAAGTGATTATATCAATCTTACTGCTTTTTAACGATCGGTTGTAGTTTGTTCGGCCTCGTTAGTGGAAGATTTATTGTACTTTCTAACTTCAAGTTCGTCATGTAAGGAGATGTTTTGTAACCGGGATATGTGCTGGCTGACATCAACAATAATCTTTAAAGCCACATCTTTATTATAGCATTTGTTCATATAGTTTTCCAGTACGAAAACTGATGCACGTGCATTTCGTGCAAATATGTCCGGTGACAATTGAAAAATCCTCATCATACATCCTGGGAGGATTACAGACAAGGCATTACACTTGCTACTGTAATTTTAAAATTTGTTTTTAAAGTTAACGAGATGATTGCTTGTGGTGTATTTTGAGTGTATGCTTTGGCTCACCAGCGTGTGTGTATTGTAGTAGTTGTTGTTGTATGTTTCTTGTCTTTCTCCTGTTGTTTCTGCTTTTGTTGTTTTGGAATTGTTTTCGTTTGTGTGTTTTGGGCTTTTTGTTTTGTTTGGGTTCCTTTGTTTTGTTTTTATTCGGGGGGTGGGGTCGGGGGAGGGGAGGTGCGTGCGTGCATGCGCGTGTGTGTGCGTGTGTTGGGATGGTCGTCACTGTGATGGTACCATGATGGCGGTTCTGTGTAAATGCGTGTGAGTGTGCGTTCCTGCCTGTGTGTATATAGGGATGGGTGGTTGTATGGGTGTTGTATTGGATAAGGTGATCAATAGAGGTGAGACGATCGATATTATGATCGTATGATCATTCCGGGTATGCGTGCGTATTTGTGCTCGTGCGGGCGTGCTTGTGTTTGTAAAATTGGTTGGTTGGTATTGTGTATGGTTTGTTCTGTTTGGTGGAGGTAAGACGATAGATATTGTGTTTTATAATTATGCCGACCCTGCATAGATGCGTGTCATGGTGGATGTAGGGTATTGTGTATCGGTTTGTCTGGTCAGTGGAGTGAAACTATCGTTATTGTTACCATAAACCCGTGAAGATCCGGCCCGGGTTAGAAGTGGCCTTCACCAACCCATGCTTCTCCTAAGAGGCGACAGGCTCAGGCTCGCTGCCTTGGTTGACACATGTCATCGTATCCACATTGGGTAGATCGACGTTCATGATGTTGATCACTGGATTGTCTGGTCCAGATTCGATTATTTACAAACCGCCGCCATATGGCTGGAATACTGCTGAGTGCGGTGTAAAACAACAACAACAACAAAAATTATGTTAGTAAACAACTTTGCCGACTGTGTGTGGCTGTAGTACCAGCTGAATAACCAACCCACAACATCCTCTTGTACGTAAAGGGGCGGTGGGATTTCCTACTGGTTAAAGCGTTCGCTCGTCACGCTGAAGACCGGGGTTCGATGCCCCACATGGGTACAATGTGTGAAGCTCATTTCTGGTTCCCCCGAAGTGATATTGCTGGAATATTGCTAGAAGCGGCGTAAAACCAAACTCACACACACCCTTGTAAGTATATGTTCGAGAGAAAACTTGTTTGACGAATAGACTTAAACCTATCAATCTAAACCAATACATTATCTATTTGTTGATGAGATGTTCACATCTGCCAAGAGACAACACATCTGCGAACAAGATCTGCAATCATGTCATCCATCCCCTTAGCGAGATGAAGTACTTAAACTGGCGAGGCGTCAAAACAGATGACGGAGATGTAACAATATATACCCCAGGCTACTGTAGCAAGGTATCAAGTGTACTCTTACTACAGAGAACTTTGTGGCCACACAACATGTTTTCCATCACATAATTACATCCCCAACAAGTTTAAATTTGTAAGTTAGGATAGCTTAGTAAGTTTAATATTTTAGTTAAGTTTAGTTTATACAGTTTAGGTTAGTTTAGATACGTTCAGTTTATTTAGTTGATACGTTATATCGACACGTGTACATATTTTTCAGTTGATAAACGCTTACATTTACATCTGAACGTTTCTTGTACAGGTAAATATTTTACAGTAACAAGCGCACAATTCTCAGCTAATAATCACCTATACATTTATACGTGTATAATGTTTCTACGGAAAAAGCCTTTTACATGGGTAAATTGACAATGTCTTTTTATAAGGCAGATTAACAATGGGACTTGTACATTTGTTTCTATCAATACAAAGTTAAACACTGACACCAGGACAACACAGACCCTCGTGTCTTAGCGAGGATTTAAGATTTTATCAAATATATGTAAAAATTTGAGATGAACCCCGTCTCGAAATGCTTCACAGTATAATACAGTATGACGTATTGTACTGTGAAGTATTTCGAGTAGGGGGGTCATCTCAAAAATAATATTTTTTAATCATTTATCCTCGTTAAGACACGAGGGCGTGTGCAGGACATTAGGCAAGTCACCCAGGAAGCACCGCGTCGCATACAAAGTGACACTGAGGGTGATACGTTATTTTATAGTCACTATCTCACTGAAACGTTTTCTGTGGTTGTAGGGTAGCCCAGTGATAAAGGGTTCGCTCGTCACTCCGAATTCCCGGGTTCGATTCTCTACATGTATACAATGTGTATAAACCCATTTTGGGTGGTGGGATTTTGCTATAAGCGGCGAAAAACTATACGTACTCAAATCTTTGAAGGGCATTTAGACGAGGAATGCATAACAAAAGCAAGATTTATGGATGTCAACTTCTTTATTGTGAATAACATGACGTTTCATCGCCTGATGAAGGAGTAAGCATACACTCCGAAACGTCGTGTTATTCACAATAAAGAAGTTGACATCCATAAATCTTGCTTTTGTTATACGTACTCACTCAGTGACATATTATGTAAAATAGGTACCTCTTGTCTGAGTAGCATGCTGACATTTACAAATGTTCACATTCTCACATTTACATCTTATTAATTTCTCATATTTCCATGCTTACACATTCTCATATTTCGATATTTACACCTTCTCACATTGAAAAGCTTACAGTTTCTTACACTGAAACACTTACACATCCGTTTATTTGAAAGTTCACACATTCGCACGTTTACACATTTACAAATCTTCACATTTCTTTGTTTACACATTCTCACATCTACTTGCTTGCAGATAACCCTATTTACATGTTTACAAAGTTTTATGCTTAATTATCGGCACACTATCACAATTTTCATAGTTACACATCCTCACATGTCAACGATTACATATTATCCCATTTACTTATTTACATTTTTACACCGTTTTACACTGAATTATTGGCACACTATGACATTTTCATTGTGACACWTTCTCACATGTCGATGGGTACACATTCTCACATTTACACATTGTCTCATTTACATATTTACATTTATTTGATTGGCATTCTAGAAGTTGGGTAGATGAAGGATGAGGACTATTTTTGTGCCTATACAGAATAAAGAAGTTGCATGTACATCCACAGGCATATACAGAACAAAGAATTAAGTTGTCCATCCACAAAAATAGTCCTCATCCTACATATACTCATGCCAATAATGGTTGTCACCCCCTTCAATTTGTTAATTGGAGAGGTGGTGTTGGGTGGGAGTGTGGGGGGTTGGGGTGGGGAGGGGGGAGGGACAACCATTATTGGCATGAGTATATTTACATGTTTACACAGTTTTACACTTAATTATTGGTATGGTATTACATTTTCATTGTTACACATTCTCAAATTTACACATTGTCTCATTTACATTTTTACATGTTCACACAGTTTTACACTTAATTATTGGCACAGTTGTATTTTCATTGTTACACATTCTCACATGTCAATGCTTACACATTCTCACATTTACACATTGTCTCATTTACATTTTCACATGTTTATACAGTTTTACACCTAATTATTGGCATGTTATTACATTTTTATTGTTACACATTCTCACATGTCTATGCGTTTACATTGTCTCATTTACATTTTTACATGTTCATACAGTTTTACACTTAATTATTTGCACACTGTTATATTTTCATTGTGACACATTCTCACATGTCGATGGGTACACATTCTCACATTTACACAKTGTCTCATTTGCATATCAAACACATAACGAGATTCYGYCACARAGTCAGACTGTACGGTATGATCTTTACACCAAATCGACAATAAATAGGAGAGTCAACTTTAATACTGCCAATAAACTTTACAAATAAAAGAAAATAATTGAACTCAATATATAACACAAAAGATGGGACAATTCAAGGTTCCTGAAACTGAGACCGCATCAATACTGCATTCCCAACAAGGTACCACGTCACAGGACACAGTTGGTCACTCAGTTGGACGTCGTCGACATGTAATTTTGTCAAAACCGAACACAAAACCTTAATCACGCAAATCATAAAATAATCATATTGACAGCATTAGTCTCCGTCGTCTGTCTGAGTTCTCCAGCTCTATCAAACCCTGCCATCTTAAAATACCCGCATTAACCACAGTAGTCGGCCGCCTGCTGCCAGACCAAACAGGGTACAGCATCAATTCACTGTTGCTAGTCGTCAAGAAGCTAGTTTTGATTGACTGCGCTCTCAGGGGTCGGTTTGATTACTTCCATGTAAAATACATGTTAATGAGCGTTCCGTTTGCACCGGTACGCCAGTATATAACTGCTGATCTTTTTTAAGTGCGGTGCCGAGTTTCAAATTGAATATTCATAACTTTGTGTATTGACGGTAGGGGTTTCTTAATCGCATTTAAAAAGATATTCGGATGTGTGTGTCTGAGATTGTTGTCAAATCATGAGTTATGACTGACTTTGAATGCAGTCACGTCTGAGTTACGAGGATCTCACCCAAAGATAATCAGACAGTGTCTGGGTCAGATCTGCTGACTCAAGCCGTACACCCCGACAAGATATACCAGTTGTGGTTAGAAATATCTACATGTGAGCCAAGATTACTCCCTAAATTGTTTCTATGAAAGCAGCCTATGAAGCGCAGTATCTATTCTTTGACCTACATATATAATACACACTAATACCGTCTACTCTATGAACTCAAATAGCCTTACATGCAAACAAAGGTCTCTTTAATCCACACTTCCACCGTCTACTCTATGTAGAACAATTGTGACCCTGGATCAATTTAATCCACACTATCACTGTCTACTCTGTGTAGAACAATTGTGACCCTGGATCAATTTAATCCACACTACCGTCTACTCTATGTAGAACAATTGTGACCCTGGATCAATTTTAATCCACACTACCGTCTACTCTATGTAGAACAATTGTGACCCTGGATCAATTTAATCCACACTGCCACTGTTTACTCTATGTAGAACAATTGTGACCCTGGATCTATTTAGTCCACACTACCACTGTCTACTCTATGTAGATCAATTGTGACCCTGGACCCATTTGATCCACACTACCACTGTCTACTCTATGTAGAACAATTGTGACCCTGGATCAATTTAATCCAC
>VKKT01005993.1:19276-30582 GCA_008038995.1 Haliotis laevigata | reverse complement strand
ATGCATATCAGCAATATTCCAGGACGACAAATTTCACAATTTGTAATAGTTCTGTTAGTTGGGACTTAATGCGAATTGCATGAAAATTGTGTGCATTTTTAATTTTGTATACAATTGTCTGTGATAAATCATTTTTCGTATGTGTCTTACACATTCCTGTTTTGTTGTCAGTTCTTTTTATATGTTCCCATCAGAAGGTTAGACTCACTTAAAACACTCACTTTATGTTGTGCCCATATATATATATGGTGACATCGAAAATTGATTTTTCCATTATCTTGGGGGAACCAACTGCAAACCTTATGCAGATGAATTGCACGAGGGTCATGCATCAAATTGCTGAAAAGCATGTGCAAGTATCGTGCATTTGGACAGCTGCGTTTTGGTGTAAACTTTTGTTAAGAATTCGACAATTGTCACTAATTTTTCTCATTTATTGAACTCGTGACAATCATCTTTTCAACGTTACGAATTTGATTTACAATACATCAGTTCATGTGTAAACAGTACCTTTAAACAGTATGGAATATTTTGCAAAATCTAGTTTAGACCAGTTGCCTGAATCAAGTGGCTATATTTACGCTAGTGAGTCTAAACGTTTAATGGGAAGTATATGGCACGAAATATAAAGGACAAAATAAGTTAGGGATATTAGTATTTTTATTATTGATATTTTATCAGTATGTCAATGAATAAATAGATCATTATTTATAACTTCAAAAATTACATATATCCCTAACTATTTTTGTCCAGTAACGGATGCCGTAAATCTTGTCACAACAATGGATGCAAGACCAGACCTAAATAATCTACTGCGCTTATTCCACTTTTTTAATGGAGAAATACAACAGTGCAATATCTACAAAATGGAAAAAGTGAACGAATAATGCATTCGAACAGTTGCAGTTTTATTCCTCTAATTTGTTCTTAGGGGATTTAATATTCCATAAAACGTTTTTTTTGTAAATTGTAAAGTCTATGGGATTTATTGGAAGTGGCACGAGGCCTGTTAAAGTGTTGGTGGAAATATTGCTGTCCTTTCGACCCTGTGGGTCTGCCTTCCAAGTCAGGCAGCCGTCTTACAGCGTCTCGGTGTGACCAAACCCCAGAGGTGAAAGGGACTGTGAGTAGGCTAAGGACATGATTGGCTTGTGGCATCTCTAAGTGCAGCATCCATCGTTGTCATAATTGCTATTGCTGTATGATTTGTGCTTCACTGGGCTCAACCCCTTGGTTGTCACAATCATTGCTGCTTGATTTCTATAATGATATGTGCAAAAACCTGTCAAGAGACCTGAACTGCCATTACCTTTAGGGTCGGCGTTCAAAAACTTCTATCGATTTCCTCCTCTGTAATCTTAAGTAATAAAGCTGCGCCAATTAATGTCATAAGAAGTATTTTGTTCTGTTTTGCTTATGTGCCAGAAATTCCACTCAACTGAACGGACAAAAAACTGTATAATTTAGTTTTAAAACATTTATAAAGGTCACTTTTGACCTACTGGTTTTTGATATTTTTGTTTTTCAGTTTTAGTTCTTCTAGACCTTGAAATGCATGACATTGTAAGAGGAAAAAAGGTTAAACGCAATATTGAGAATGAAACAGTGGCAGATATAGTCTACTGCGCTCATGTAACGTGGGAAAACTTTGTTTCTTAAAGTCAGTATACGTATGTAAGGGAGGTAATCACACAGAGAAAAACAAGGTTGAGTATTTCTAACAAGAACGGTTTTATTAACATATAGAAAATGGACACAAATACTTACAAATATTTAAGCTCGTTTTTTTAGATTTGAAATTCGGAGTGTTACAAAAGAAACGACTATGTTCGACAACCTTAAGCCTGCAAAGAGTGACACAGATAAGGAACATCGAACATAATCCGGATCAGTATCTCTTTTGTGTCGGTCAGACAGAATTAATATAACAGATCCAAGGTGCAAGATATGCATCTGTATTTATGGCTATGTTCATACACCCGTAGCATGTATACAACATTGGCATATTAGCAACTTATTCACACATTTGTCACCAATACCTTTTTCAAAATACATTAGTTAACCATATCATCATTCTATTCTGATAAAAGGAATATATGTATCAGCTGGAATATGCATAAATGCGGATGACAGTCAGAATTCATTCTGTCGGTGTCACATTGAGTGTTTATTCACGCAAGTAACGTACGTTACTATCGTATGTAACAGCTTTAAAAAGTTTGATTAATTCTTGTCTGTTTTATTTAGTGTGGTCATTCCTTCCCAGCTACATCAGAGTTACTGGTGGTTCTTGAGGTTGGATGCTCTGCCATGCCTGAATATACAAGAAAAGCATAGTTTTAATGCAGGTTGCATGGAACGAATTCAAGTGCGCATGCGTACCTGTCAACACGTGCTGCATAGTTGAAGGGACATAACTGCTGGAATGTAGTTACCACTAGAAGAAATACATTTTCGATAAAATATTTAGCTTAGTATTAAAGCACCTGTACACGTGTACTATATGGTTTTATATACCCTCAAGTTCATTTGGTAAATGAAAATATCTTTCTTGTGACATCCCCACTGTTCCACTGCTGCAAATACCGTATGCCAATTCTGTAAACTTGATTATGTTTGGAGAATGTGTTGTGTCTGAACTAGAATATATCTTGTGTGAATACCCACTCAGGTATTATAGAAGTGAGTGAGTGAGTGAGTTATTTGGGTTAGCTTAACGTCACGTTTATCAATATTCCAGCCATATCACGACGGGGGGACAGCGGAAATCACACATTATACCCATGTTTGGAATTGGAAACGGGTCTTCGGTGTGACTAGTGAACGTTTTAACCACTAGGCTACTCCACAGCCCGGGTAGTGTATTATTAAGACTGTGTCAGATGTGCTTTATTCAACCATATGCAGATTGTTGAATATTATTACATTCTTGTCCGTTGTACACTTTACTATATGTATCGAAATTAATGCTGTATGTTTCTTGTCTGACGAATCTATATCACGTTCTTCTCATATACGTTTTTCTACAACTGAATGTAAACATCATCTAAGAACTGATTGTAAATATTTTTCGAGTAAAGTAAAACAGTGACAAATGATTATTACAAAACAATTATACTAACAAATCATCGCCTGTAAGGAACAGTACGTTATCATTATGCCAGCAGCAACCTCGATCTTGTCAAAAACACACGGTAACCTCGCAGTGGAAATATCGCGGTACGTAGCAAAGGGGGATAACTCCTTGACGCTTAAATGTAAGCGCTTGCTGCCCCGTATTCGCGGTGACAACTTGCCACTGTATAATAATTATACAGCAAAGTATTGCATATTCTTATGTGTAGCCCAAATGTTTACTACACAGATAGTGTTTTTTGATACCCATGCTTTCACATCAAACGATAATAAACAAATGTGTAACAAACTGAATTACCTATATTGAAGTAGTGACATTTAATGAGTGGAGATTGAAATTGCAATTCAAGAATGAAACTGTACTTATTCAGCCGCATTTAACAACAACCAACCATACAGGATATTGACGAATTTAACATCACTTCCCATAACCTCCGGATCCCTTCACAAGCCGTGCAACGTGTTCAGGGATAATAGAGCGCGTTTGGAATAGTGTTCTAAGGTCGGAGTTTAGTTTTACACCGGTTTCAGAAATATTCCAGCAATATCACGGGGAACACCAGAAATCGGATCCACCCGTGGCACCCATTTGAGGAATCGAACTCCGATATTTTTGCTTGACGAGCGAGCACTTGAACCACTGGGCTACTCAACTACCCAGAAACGTCTGAGTACAATTTTCTTGATTCAGGGATCGCATAAAAGAGCATAACCAGTCTGAAATTGACATGTTTCTTTTTTGGAATTTTCAATTCCAGCCTTGAAATCTAGGTCAAAAGACAAATTAATGCCGTTTCAACTCTTTGAGTGGCATTTTAGAAGTTCGAAGTACAATGTAGACAAACTTCAGTCTTCTTTATTTCGTGAGTGGGGCGTTTCGATACAGAATATTGTTCCGTTGTCAAGCAGGAATCGAACGTCGCACTCACGAAATGGAGAAGTTGTTATCCATAAAGCTTGTCTATATTGTACTTCCCAGCTTCTCAAATGCCACTCAAAGAAGTTATGATATACCGTTAGGGTATATATTTATGCGCCTATGGAGGTTAGATATCGCGCGGGAAACCTTAATATTCATTTATCAATAACTTAGATAGTAATCGTATGTAGGGTCTTCTCAAGACGCACTGGTTTATTATGAAAAATCTCCCGACTGACCATTTTCTGAATGATCAAATCGAATGCTTTCGAGAAAACCTCTATTTAATTATGTTTCTATTTCGCGTGCTTATTAAAACTACAATGTGTGTTTTTTGAAAATGCGGTTAGAGTGATCACATATCACAGGTTACGTGATCTACATTATTCACGATTTATATCCATGTACTTTTATGTGTGATTCAGATCGGTAGAATGTTAGAGGTCATTGACTATTGGACTCGCTGTAGATATCACTGAATATGATGGCCGAACTGAAGACACGCCATCATTTAGCATTTGTTTGGCATATTTTTCGCTTTTGTTTATATACAGCTTTGACATGTACTCTCCCCCAATAAGAAACACCATGGTGTATTTTCATGAATTCAATCTATGAGATAACACATGTAATTCTGGATCAGTTGCAGCCACATTTCACGGTATAAAAGATAAAATATCTGTTAACATGTATAGCTTATGAAAAGTTCAATAAGTTATGGCCCCCGTTCTCATTTGGGCCACCACTACCACCACCCCACATCCCCAAACTCCTCTGCACAGTCTCAGCATGAACTGAAGTATTTGAATTCGACATTGTGAATTCTGGTCCATTTCTTCTTGTAATGCCTGCGACAGTTGATTTAAGGTGTCTAAGTTGGTGAAGTTGTTTAAGTTGGTGAAGGTCACGTATGAAATGATATTATGCACTCCCTATGGCGGTCAGTGATCGGAAGCATGTGAATACTCAAGATGTCCTCTCTATACTGAGTAGCAGTTAAATTGCCCTGAAGGCGCACAAAAGTATATTTCGGCGTGTAGGATACGGCTCTCCACATTACGGCACTCTCACCACCATATCAGTTTACCACAATTCTGGGCAAAACGTTCAATTCGTAGTCGACAGACACGTACTCTTCTGTCAGGGTACAGGATTAAAAAAACGTGACTCGTCACTGACCCATACCCGTCTCCAGTCTTGTAGATTCCAGAATCGAACGTTTTTGCACCCTGGACTCCTTGACGTCGATGTAGTCGTCGCAGCACAGGGTCAAAGCTCGAGGTCCAGCTTCTAAAAGGGTTTGCACCGACACTCTTCTCAAACCAGGCACTGCATTTGCAGTTGCTGTCATAAGCCGATTCCGCAAATAAAGTACATAGATGTACCTATCTTGCGCTGCAGTGGTAATCAGATGTCTACCACTTCCAGGCCGATTTAGCGTACAATTTATTTGTTGATATTAGTCCCATTAACGACTGGTGGTACTCTGGTGAACATTGAGGTGACATGCAACGGCAGATCGAGACTCCCCAGCCTCCATACGTCCAATGGCGTTGCGGCATAACGATATTCTTTCATTTAGCTGAAAATGACTGTATAAAAGCAAAACGGCCTTATACAAGCAACGTTCCTGCTCCCAATTCCTCAGAACTGTAAGTGCATATTGAGAACCACTTTTTGCAAGTTGACATTTTCCAGCGTAAACGTGCATTAAAGCCTCGCATTAAGATGCGTATTTGCTCTGTGCATTCCTTCCATGAACACACACGAGCATTATAATGGAAAAAATATAACAATCAAACACTAATTTTGAAAAATTATTTGAAATTTCACATATCAACCTATGCATTTCTTTTCAGTGTCTATGTTTGTCTAAGGCTAATTATAGTGAGTGGGGCAGTTAGCTTGGGACCTCACACGGTAACATAACTAAAAGAAGCATCTATTGATAGCCAGTCTATATTCGATGAATCTCATCGGTCTTAACATGTCATGATAAAACATCAGCTAAAGTACAACCTTGGATAGCACCTTACACTATGCTGAAAATAAAATACGTTTGATACAGAGCAACAGAGGACAATGCACTGAAAGCATATTTAATCTTCAATAAGAAACGCACTATCTGTGCAACCAATTACTAACATAATCTTACATAATCTTGTATATTTATGAAGAACGTAAGGATATAAGCTTTACAACCAAGCAGGATACATCTTAAAACCGAATAATAGGAGTACACATGTATTAGCATATATGTTACCACTTATTAAAACAATTTCATATGATCTTTGATATTTATGAAGAAATGTAACTGATAGGCTTTGCTTCAGTAAAGCCAACATGACATAATAGTAATACGCTTTCAAATCTTAATTAAAAAAAATACATTGCAGGTTGAATAATAATGACAATTACTTTTATATGTAGACTACAGTAACTTGCCAAAGACTATATACAGAACGGCATGTTATTTAATGAGTGCATACACAAACAAAGCTTTTTATTTATAAGAATTCTGTGAACGTAGCAATATATGAGCAACTGAATAAAACAGCAAGTGCTATGTGCGCTTACGGTTTTGCTTGTATAATATTGTTACCACGCTAATGTGGACACTGTTTACACAATTATTTAGTCAACAGATTATTTGAATTAAAAACAAGCAGTATTTATTTAAAAACACATTCTTCGACGTTTACTTTGATTGCAAACTTGCAATAAAATATACAACGCAAAACTCGAGTCTATTTACCTGTAATTTTGATTTGCTGAACCTATGAATGTATGACCGTAAATATATTGTATTGTATACGCTTTTGTACACTATAATATATTATATAATTACAAATTCACTACTGTACTTAATCAGTACTGCAAATGTAAACTGTTGAGTACGTTTGATTTCCACACTTACATAAATTAAGAAAGAAAACAGGAACATAGGCACATAATTCAAAAACATACAATGAATGAAATTAAAATGACTTTCGTTCAATAACCAAGAGAAGCATTTATTAATGACCAGGCTTTATTCGGCGTTTCTCATCAGTGAATATACCCCGAATATAGGCCGTCATGTTTACCACCTATGCTCCCAGAGGTTATGATATGGTCGCACGTTCAATTGTCATTTATTTAAATATCACAATGCTGCTAATCTACAGTGCCGACTAATTGACAGAACGCTGAGATAGACATTTATTACTGACATCATTTGGTAATATCTACACAATGTGTTGTGTAGTCACAATTATAAAGTCACATTTACTTATATAAAATAGAGGAAAATAGGACGTATTTTGGAACTATGATTTTCGTATGTTACTGTTTTGCAACCGGTTTCAGAAGAATATTCCGGATGTTTCCTTCGAAACTCGATCCTGCACAGCATAGACAACCCACATTGTTAATTCATGTAAATAATCGACTGTGTTAATAACGACTTACATATTTGTATAACTGCACTCGTCTCTGAATGTTTGTTTTACATGCCCATCCTCTTTAACTTATTTGCAAAGTGAAGTACAATCTGGTGGGACTGTTGAATAGATGATATAACACATACATGATATAACATAAAATCAAAACAAAATAAACCACAAACAAACAAAAAGAACGAAAAAACACCTAAATCACATAACAAAGTCTACCAGATGTGTCAGTTATTATTTCTTGAGGGTACCAACTGTGTATTTGAACAAATCAAACAAGTGCTACTTGAATGGCACAAGTGATTGCTGATGACCAGCTTGACCATATTCATGAACAAAACTTGACAGAACAGCTTTAGTGTTTATTTGTTCAGAGCTCATATGTTACTTTTCAACGAAAACATAAGTATTAAGATTCTCCCTCTTTTAAGGTTATATCAATAAAACAGAACGAAAACAGCATCAAAGGGTTTTAATAATAAAATGATAAAATAATAAAACTAATTTGTCCGAGGGGGAATTTGTTTTATAGTATTCCCAGAAATGATTGAGAAAGTTTCGGAAAATATCTAATAAATGTATGTAAACTATTATAGAAGTTTTACGTAATGAATACGCTGAGATATGATTCTCTCTCTGACTAAGTGTCTTTTCAATACTTTGTGAGACCTCCTTGCCCTGCAATACACGACTGAATGCGCCTAGGTACAGTACCGATAACGTGAACATTTTCGTCCAACAACCATTGTTTTTTTGGTCGTTATCATGCTGGAAAATGTAGTTATCTTCATACAGTGTTCGGGCCGTTGGAAGAACGTGATCATTTAAGATGTCAATATATCGTTCCTTTGTCAAATTTCCAGTGAAAATAGGGGCGGTGGGGTAGCCTAGTGGTTAAAGAAGACCCGGGTGCGATTCCCCACATGGGCACTATGTGTGATGCCCATTTGTGGTGTCCCTCGCCGTGATATTGCAGGAATATTGCAAAAAGCGGCGTAAAACCACACTCACTCCCTCACTCCAGTGAAAATACACAACGACGCCACTCCACGTGATGATATCCCACCCCACATGTGAAATTTCGGGCTATGTTTTGGGCGTTGGTAGATAGGTTTCACGGCATCTTTTGTTCCAATTTTCACACAGTTCGTAAAAAGCCAGACAGAACTTTCTTCAGAAAAGAAAGCATTATCCCATTCTTGATTTTCATCAGTTTGAACGTCTTCCTTTTTTTGTTATATTTCACCAATGGTGAAAGAAGTCCACGCTTTTTCACTCACTTAAGTATTTGTAATTATTGTTTTAGGGTTTCATTTCATACCTGAGGACTTCCTCTATTAAACATCTCATTTCTGATATTCTCAACGCTTTTCAATTTTCCACTTTTACATTAGTTACACCCCTCTCGAAATCATCTAGAACCAGCTTTCTATGCTCTTCTGCTGTGAAATCTGCCCTGTCAACAATTTAAAGGAAGCCGTCTGCAACCGTCTGGAAGAAAACTCTTGATGTAATAGGGTCCGTTTTTAAGCCTACAAGAGTTGTCCCCCATATTGAGTCCCTTATTACATAATGTAACACCTATTTTAACATTCTATTATGAGTATTAGGAAATAAAAACCTTCTCAATAATTTCTGGGAAAACTGTACATCAGATGCTGTGATAAGATAATGTAGCACAAGATTGTTGTACATTTGAAAAGCACATTTAGCAATTAAACATGAAGATTTAAAGATGCATATGCAATAACAATGTATACTGAGTCAGAAACACGGGATGTTTTGAATAAAACAAAACAGCTGTAAACCTGCTAACATTAATTGACCTTTTTTTTCCGCAAATGGTACAGTGTTTATTAGAATGTATTGTAAATTCGATTGGCGTTTGCCAGTTATCTTGCATCTCACAATTGTTAGTGTTTGTTTCCGGCCGTTTCTTGTTTGAAGCTGAAAATCGTACACATGCATCTTTCAAGAGCGATTACTGTACACACAACAATGGTCATAAGGAAGTGCCAGTTGTGATGCACTCTCAAAACATTCATTATTGATTGACTCAATTAAAAATGAAGCTCCCCCAATTTTTTTAAGAGTACATATAATGTATTTATGAAGTATAGTGGAAGGTATGAAGGCGGGTACATTGGAAGGTAATAACCACGATTCTGTTGGTGGCAGGTTGGAGTCTTTTGATGTTGATGGCTTTAAGGAGTTTCCTTGGCTGGTATGCTTTCTGGTCGAAATTGTTTGGATGCAAAACTTGTTGTGGTCTGTATGGACTTGGATGTTTGCTCAGAGATGGCGGATTTGGAATCATTCTTCTGTACTGCAAGACCTGTGCATCCGTAATTCTTACTGTACCCCCAACATGCATTTTTGAACATCATTTTGCTGTATCTAAAAAGTTTAAAACAAACAATATATTACGGGACGAAGGGAAATATGAAATACATAGATTTGGCATGAACAAATATAGAATTTGGAGTTAGCAAGCCATACTGGTTTTAAGCAAAACAGACTATTAATAAATCAGTCTATATAGCCTAAAATATAACTTGTGTTTCGAGAAAGTTAATAACTACAAGTGGTTAACCTACAACTTTACAGCAAATATGTGTTGATGACTAGAATACATTTACCAAAAGGGACTGTCCTAGGCTACTCACCAGGGACCTCTTCAACATGCCTACATTTAATACAACACATATACACTAGACATATTATTGCTGAAACTGTTTAGCAATTAACCTAACAAGTCGTCTGATTCGTCTTCTACAAATAAAGGAAAAAAATGGATTATTGTCAGTTGGTTTCTGGCATGGTGTTTCGTCCACAACTCAACTGACTGTCTTCAGTGAGTGATTTATATCTGAGTTATAACGCCAATAGCCCTGTCGTCATGACTCATAGACTAAACGCTTGTGGTTCAAAATTCGTTGTTAGTCACCAACAAGGGAAGCAAGTTCTTTACTGTCAGGATTATTAATATCAGGTATGATTATGAGTATCCTCATGAAAATATATAGTTTCTGCCAAATCACTAAAGGAGTGTGACTAATTATAGCATAAATATATCTAATAAAATTAGCACGTTTTGGGGATGGTGTATAGCTAAACCTATGGTTTGCATTGCAAATATAACTTCTGTTTCGAGTAGGTTAATAAATAATAAAATAATAATAGTGTGTATGTGTAACTGCGCCTGTATCCGTGCATTCAATGCTCGCTCAAGGCGCTACAAAAAAGGGTAAATCTATGTACAATGTAGACAGGAGATTACAAATAGTTGTAGTTAAATCGGAAGAGAAGATCTAGGAGAAGGTTATGGAGAAGTAATAGGTTTTTAGAAGGGACTTGAAAGAGTTCAGTGATTCGGCACATTTGATGTCAGCTGGCAGTGAATTCCAAAGCAATGCTGCAGTGTAGGCAAAGGTCCTCTGACCATAGGAGACAAGTCTGACTTTAGGGACTGTAAGTATTATAAGTGCTGATTCTGAGATCTTAGACATTTTGCAGGGATGTACAGTGTAAGAAGTTCAGATAGATACTCTGGAGCTTGACTTTATATACACGGCACAGGATTTTGAAGTTGACACGATACTTAACAGGGAGCCAATGTAGGAAAATGAGTGATGGAGTGATGTGATCTCGCTTAGATTTCAGACATACAACACGGGCAGCCGTGATTTGAATTGTTTTGAGTTTCTGTACTTGCATAGAGTTCAATCCAGCGTGGAGGCTATTGCAATAGTCAACCACAAATGGTTAACCTAAACCCTAAACTATGTATAACCCTACTAGACATATTCTTGCGTGTG
>VKKT01005990.1:53463-70471 GCA_008038995.1 Haliotis laevigata | reverse complement strand
TTTCAAAGAAGCTTTTGGAGAACGTACTGATTGTCATGTTATCATGAACTTAATACAAATAATGAGATGAACTAAAGACGATCATTCATAGACCAAATGGTCTACATTTGAGGACGTTTTGCTCCCGGTGCGATTGCTAGTTTCATCATCAATTTTGCCTGAGTGCATTTATCCAAGATGAGACCAGGTTGTAACAATAAAGATGTTATGTAGTTTGTTTTGTTTTTTATCCTGTTATTGTTTATATGAATTCTCAAGAGAAAACATAGTGAAGAGAGTCCGTGTTTGCTACATCATTGCGGAATAGTAAGGGTAGATAATGTTTGCAAAAAACGTGACAGCAAACCCATTATCCTCTAACATATATAAGCAGTGTTAAGTAAGTGATAAATTGCCATTTTCACTTCTCATTTGTATCAGTCCAGACCAAGGCAATTTGTTTCAGATTCGCACATAAGCCGTACCTGTTCTCATGATTCAACATCGTCATTTGCAAATGTTGAAGTATTAATCATCTACATTAAACAAATGATTTCACCATTAGCATCAGTGCAATTTAATGTCAATGACGTTGTTGGTCTCCATCGTCCATCTCAAATCACCAGTTTGTTAACCGTCCCCACATCTCACGACCGTGTCTTGGGGACAAAATTACGAAGGCTGTGTCAACCTGAAAGTGTGTTATCAGTCTCAGTGGAATTGGCCTGCTCAAACACAGGGTCATTGCACCAGCCAGATGCCCGGTTATGGCCTAGGTACTGCACTTTAGGCGAACTCAAGCATCAATACACTGTGTCATTAGGTTCTTGTGGTATCCTTAAACGTCCATCTGATGTACAGCATAAACAATGTGCTTTGTAGAAGGTTCAATATAGAGAAATGGAGACTTTGCAATTAAGTCAACGCTTCTCCTTATGATCAGCTGAAAGCATCACATTTATATATTGATTGACAAGCACATTATCAGGATGCTGTGTTAATTCTTTAATAACATGCAATTTTCGTAGAGATTTCTTGTAACTATTGAAATATTTTACTTGCTATCAGGATGCGTCTAGCAAAGAGAACTTTCAGGCTACAAAGCATACAATATACAGGGCAGGATCTACCTGACACAGACCACATGAAATGGCATTCACTATGCCACCTTCACTTATCTTGGAAGTGCTCAAACTCTCAAACTCCTGTTCGTTGTTGTCAGCGTCCTCAACTGTAGTACTATTGATGGAATCCGAAAATGCCGATCGATATTTTATCACATCTCAAATAAACCAGTCGAGGTTAGTGAGAGCGTGTACGATTTTCAACCATTACATTAACTGTACCGCAGAGCGTGTTGTTTTTCTTTCTCCAGAAATGGGCTCCCAACATTCTAGCATGGAATCAAACCCAACTTTCCATCATGACAAACTGACGATTTATCTACTAGGCTACCCTTCCGACTTACATCATAGCGTCGTCGTCCGTGGGAGCTGGCATTTGTACTGTGATTTGGAATTGCTTGTGGGCTCGCTCTTATTGATTTGCTCACAACATTTACAATAAATGGTATTTCCTAAAGTGATCTTGTTTCAGTGGGTCCGTAACCTGTATGTTGTTAAATTACCAAAGTAGAGACACGTTATAACTCATGACGTACCCCGGGGAAATTATACCTGCAGGAGATTAACTTTGATGCTGCATTAAAGTGAGATCTGTGTCTGAGGGGAAGGTCTCTGCAACCGACCAAGCATTACGATATTATTTATCCATCGTAGTTGGAATCCAACGGTCGGTTGAAGGTGCTCAAATTTTTCATGAATGCTTTCCCGAAAGATGCTGTGATATTTTGTTCAAACCGTTAAGAAAATAATATAAACTTTGGCAAATATGCAAACAAAAGTAAATATGGTTGGCACAGACTTCATGTGGCATATTTTGTTTTCGAATACATCTGGAAAGTTGTCATTTTAGGTTCAGACACAGTATCCAAAGACATAAAGCAAGCTAGGTTCTCAATGAGCTTCAGGGTGTGCCGTGTGTGATGCCTCCTTTAAGGTGTCATGCGCGAGGCGTGATTTGGAATTATCAATCCCTTCATCTTTGTCGAGTAACATGTCACAGCACTAAAGTCCTATTTTGTTGATCTGTATCCTATTACATCCGTAAATGAAATAAGCATGGCGTCACCATTTCAACTCTTAAAGTTACATTGAAATTGACATACTTACGCTATCTTCTGACCTAATATGGATTAGAGATATTAGTTAAATCGATTTCCGCGTTTTATTGATCGAATTTACAGACAGAAGTATTACACTGTCACACCAACGGTGAAGTATCCATTAAGAAAGGGGACTGCCAGACATAACCAAATGTTATGGTATTACTTACTTTGCTGAACTCTTCATTACAGGATACATTTTATATATCACGGGACAAATTAGAATACCATGTTCATGGCGCCGAAAGTTAAATATATCAATAACTTTAGATGCTAACGATGCTCTTATCACACTCGGAGTTCAGTAGGTATTGCCACGGGACTATCAATTTGCCTTATAAGCTGAGAGGCTGAGGAAGTTATCCTGTAATGAAATTGGAAAGTGCAGGAACTGTTGTTAATTGCCGTTTTATCATTTTAACCACTAACCAGTACTGTTACGGTTTATTAAAAATAGTCTTTGACTTGATATTGTTATGATATGATTATTGACCTATTTCATCCATCAATGGAATGACCATGGTGTCACCATTTCATCTACATTGAAATCTACATACATTTGATATTTACTGATGCTATATGCTTTGGAGTTAGTTATGTCGATTCCTCTATTTATTAGTCGATTTCGCAAACAGAAGCACTGTGATGTTTCACCTAAGGTGAAGTTTGTATTGAGAAAGGGGTCTGTCTGACATATGACACTTAAAACCAATAAGTCTGTTATATTCTCCGTAACAGGAGATAATTACTTATATATATCACTTGCTAAATTAAAATATCAAGTTTAAGGCTGTTCGTTCAATGTTACCGACGCCCTTACTACATTTGGGTTCAGCAAGTGTCGCTATGGTCCTATCAATGTGGCGAGAGTCCAGTGAACAAAACCTTCAACAATTGAAAGAAATGTTAGATTATGTTGTATATTTTGCCACCTTTTTTCCCGAAAGAGTTTTCAAAAAGTAGTTTGTGACTTGGTGATATTGTTTGAATATAACCTGACGCATCATGATTCGGCAAAGTAATATTAATTAATGTTATTTATAAACCAATAAGCAAATTTTATGCCAATAATGTATTTGTTATGTGCTAAAGTTATATGCTATTCTGAGGGCATTAACACGAATCACCTCAAACATTTGTAGAACTGTCACTTGTGTACGGCCAAGTGATATGCTCTCGGGGAAATCGCTTCAGTGACATTGCATCGCAATGTGTTGCATCACAATCAACTGACATCAATAATCCTTCAGACACATGAGTTGGCTAGATGTGCTTTCTGCACTCACGACAATGGTTAATATTGTTTGTAAAACGAAAACGTTGTGATTGTAGTAACAACCCGGGCTACACGTAGATCTCTCGCATGTCGATACTAGCTTCATAACTCCTCAACAAACCTTCTGCTCGTGGTGATAGATATAAATTCAAAATATACTCGGGTGCAGGTCTCCATATATATTTTGATTACTGTAATATTAACATGCACTTAGTTTGTACTACGATTAAAAATGACCTACAACAATAAATTCCTTGACGTGAGTCGCCACTAATCCTGATGATATTGTCGAATTCGGTAAACTGACAAAATGCGTGTCAAATTGACTACATCATCTTAGTTTATCAAAATTCATACAAATGGGGATTTACCTGCAATAAATTGGAAGCGGAAAACAATAATATAATGAATAATATCACATGATATGTAAGAATAAAATGTGAATTATCCACAGATGTATATGTTATACTGATAAACCTGTGTCAACCAGTTTGTTCCCATTTTGTATGACCTTTCCTATTCATTTATGTCCGGAACATCTGTTAAAAGTTGATATACACTGTAATTCTGTTGCTTAGGAGAAATTGTATTCAAGTGTATTTAGTTCGTGTGAATAGAATACTTTTAAAATAGTACACACCAAATGATACCAGATAAAATATCTAAAATAATAATTCGCATCTATAAGAGACTGTGAGGCAGGCTGCATCATATTTTACATTTACCTTGAACGGGAAACACCTGCGATGCTTTACATTGTCAGAGAACATTATCCTGATCCCCACAGCTGTAAGGATGTCTGCGGTCCGCAGGACATTACTACGTATTTCGGGCGGGAACATACACGTTAATTACACGTCTGTTGAACCAGGTCACATAAAAACCAACATAACACAATGAAATTTTCAGTTTATTGGTTAGATGGCTTCAGCAGGAAATTGCGTTGCCGGTGATATAATGACATAAGTGTGTGCATCTGGCCAAAAGCTGAACACACGGGCATCAATCTGCCTTGCCAGAGTCTCCGTATACCGGAGACAGATCCGTTAACACAGTGGAATGATCACATGGTATTGGAATTTGCAGCCAAGACTATGGTGTCATGATACAGTTCAGATTCCTACGTTCCGGACTATGGAAGCCTCAAGTACAATCTATAATGTAAAGCACTGAGCTGGTTGAGGATTTAGTAAAAAGGTGATATGTCTCATTGTACAGAAGAGGGAACAAGCTTGTTGTGCTTTGTACACAGCGGGAATATCTGATTTCAGAGTATGGCACAGATAAATAAATTGGTGTCCCTTACACAATAATGCATAGTTTATGACAGTGTAATCTATACATCAACATTCGTATTCTCTGCCTGAGAATAAAAAAAAACATTTCACTATTTCATACATGTCGGACGGAGTGGTTAAACGTCGTGTGTGGAAGCAGAAGAACTCGTACGTGAACCAAACTGGACAGTGACAACGTGGACACAAACATGTTCCTACAAGGAAGGACATACTAAGTATTTACTTACGTGAAGAGTGCAATCTATCAATGTTGTCACTAATCGGATCGTTGTCTTTCTGACTTTCTAATTTAACCTGGACTTAACGGATTGTGTAGTTGGAGAAATGTCCTATCCACAACTGATTTGTTCGAGAAACCATATCTACTGAAGGGGCATCTCTTTTCAGACTGGATGTGAGGTTGGATATAATAATATAATATTTCAATGATATCATGTTTGGCTTACAGTCATCCATTCGCAAAATTGTCCCCGATATTCTGCTTCGTGCACTCAGGGTTGTAGCTTAAGTTTTTCTTGGAGGTTATATGTTTACCTAGTTTTTATCTGTATGACTTCTTGTTGTATTTCGGACCAATGTTTTACACCTCCAATGAGATAGCATGGATGGGAGACGTGACTATCTTCACATTTAGACCATTGAAAACATTATTTAAATATATTCAAAGGGAACTTTCATAATTGACAATCGGATCACAAAGAAAGATGCCAGTATTTATCTGAAAATGTTTCTCATCAGCCCCCTGCACTGTATAATGCACGATGAGTATCAACACTAAAGGGATTTTTTCCACATTGTTGGTCTTTCCTATCGGTACCAGAAGAGCGCTTCTCTGTGGCGGAAATCACAAATCACTAGCTCAAGTCATGTAGCTGAATCACAGAATGGAGTAATGACGCCTGTCCGTTTGATCGTTTGTCCGCACTCGACGATCGGAAATTGAACACGAAGCCTTCAAATGCATTTAACACACTTCATCTATTCATCAGATTAAATAAACATTCCCTCGTATATTCAAATTAAACTACAACTTTCATTATTTACTTCTAAATCACATAAAAATATCACAGTCTTTAGCAATAAATATTTCTCATTAGCTTCCTGCACTGTTATAGTGCACTATGAAAACCTTTATTTGTCTTCTGTCCGCCTGAGGGATTTTTGTATCTGACCAACAAAGGAACTTCTTTGGTTCGGAAGTCACAAATCATGAGATAAAATCATGTCGGGTCCTTGTTTTGATCTGTCAGTGCTTCTGACACATTGTCATCCAAAGTCGTCACTTTTAACAATACATTTGCGCCACTGACGTGGTAGATCGAGGTGTCAGTATTAGATACATCGACGTTTTGGTGCTTGACACAAATGTTTCTTGGAGACTGTTATGTCTGACCAGTTGGCGCTGATCGCCGTTTTTAATAGTTCTTTGGGCAAGCTGCAAAGAAAGGAATTTTCAGATGTTTTAACTCCGATATGCCTATTTCGTTCCAACATTGAAAGGCGTGTAAGATTAAGCACGAGCCAATCAATGTGAGGAACGTGACTTTTCTTCGGACAGTCACAGATCAGTTTTTAAAATCGATGCAGCTTTGTTTATTTGCCGCCTGGATTCGGAAATGTCTCTATATCATTATAAACTTTTGTATGTACATGACAGTAAAAAGAGGGGTGATATATCTACATTAAAGGAACGAGGCACTTTTTAGGCCTCGTGCATAATATAATATTTCTTTTGTTTTCAAGATACTAATAAAAGATAAGCTTATCTGAATGCATCCATCACTGTCAATCATAATAATTATTCAGGAGCTTCCTCTCCCTGACGGACATCGGACAATTACGTAGTTAAACTAGTAAGTAGTACAGTAGTTTAGTTCACAGAATGCATGTATAAAACACCTTCATGGAGGTGGTCTGTTCCAAGAGGTAACTCCAAGGGGGAGAGAGAGACAGACAGACAGAGAGAATGAGAGAGACACAGGCAGGCAGGCAGGCAGGCAGGCAGACAGAGCGAGAGAGCGAGAGAGATGGCCATTTAACAACATTGATGTATTATAGTCATCAATCCATCAAAGAGATACGAGTTAAGTCTGTCAATAAGATACGCCTAAGAGAAGCGCAAGTTAGTATTGTACAGATATCGGTTTAAGCAGTTAAATCGTTTATTATTCGTCATACATCAAAAGATTATGTGTTATTAATGGACATACTGACCGATCGCAAAACGACACCTCGAGCATGTTAAGCGGCACCTCTTTGATGTCAGTTGACCAAGCACAATATCACTCGTATAATCAGTGCCCTTCATGATGTCTCGCATTTGATGTCCTCTTCAGAGATGTTCCCGACAAAAAAAAGTAGATATCATCGAAGTATAGGACTTACATTACTTTGTCAGTAATCAACCATGGCAGTTGAATGCATTGTTGAGTTGAGAATCGGAAACGTTCATTCAAGGGCTGTTCAAACGTACACTTACTTGCATAAGTAGATTTTCAATGTAAACGATTAAGATCCAAACAACCATTCATTCGCATGTGAGTTCCTTCGTACAAATAACTGGGTATATATGTCGCCATGCAACAAAAACTGCAGTATTATTCTAGTCATGATACTGTCACTATATAGGACGAGCAACATTCCTTTAACGACATTACTATCTGAATACTTTCTTATTTGGTTAACCCACGAAGATCCGGTTTAGAATGAGCCTTCAGTAATCCATGCTTGTCGTAAGAGGCGGCTAACGGAATCGGGTGGTCAGGCTCGCTGGCTTGGTTGACACGTGTCATCGATTCCCAATTGCACAGATCGATGTTCATGCTGTTGATCACTGGATTGTCTGGTCCAGACTGGATTATTTACAGACCGCCGCCATATAGCTGGAATATTGCTGAGTGCGGCGTAAAACTCAACTGACTCACTTATTTGGCATTACCGTTGAAACATAGCATAAATATCTCATTCAGATTAATAGGGTTTGACTGACAAGAACAAAATACATCTGTAATCAAACACCCCCTACCATAGTACTATACTACAGTGGGTTGTAATCAACACGGGCTGTGTTATCAAGGCCAATATTCATACACACAACGAGGTCAAAAGTAATAACTGCTGCGATGCATTCTTGTTATGGTTTCCTATTGATGTTTTAGTCGGGTTTTTTCCGCATATTGTTAACGATTTATTGTCATGGCTTAATCGACCAAACAGCGTGGTTGCCACAATACATTACATTTTTTCAGAAAGAAACCCTCAAGCCTGGCATGGGATAATGTCCTGTCTCACTTCTTTTGTTTTCACATAAACATTGGGTGACGTATACAAATATAGAGATGAACTTACGAAGATCATTCATATACCAGATTGTCTACTTTTGAGGACTTTTTGTTCCCAGTGCAATAGTCAGTTTCATCAATAATTTTGCGTTCATATATTTAGTCATGATGAGACCAGGTTGTAACAATAATGGCGTTATGTAGTTTTTATATTCGGTTATAGTTGATGTGAATTCTCGAGAGAAAATAGCTGGAATATTGCTGAGTGTGGCGTAAAATTAAATTCACTCACTCAAACTATAGTGAAGGCAGTCCGTTTTTTGCAACATCATTGTGGAATAGTGATGGTTCATCGTGGTCGCGAAAAGCTGCATCTATCTTACCCTTGGGGTCACAGCAAGTCCATTATTCTCCGAAATACAGAGGATCAAGCGAGTGATTAATTGACATTTTTTAAATTGTGGCAGATATTACCAGTCCAGAGCAAGGCCATTTGTCAGCTTCACACATTAACCTTAAATATGCTCATGCTTTACAGACGTTGTTTGCAAAGCAGAGGATACATAATTTAAATTAAACAAATAATTTCACCATCAGCATCAGTTCCATTTACTGTCAATGAAGCTGTGGGTCTCGGTCTCAAATCACAAGGGCCCTTATTCTCGAAACGTTCGTAGCCCTAAGAATTCTTAACTTTGATCGTAGCCAATGTGTTAACAATGAGCTTAAGAAGTTTGTAGGGCTAGGAATGTTTCGAGAATATCTAGCCAGTTTCTTAACTGTCCTCAACTCTCGACAACGTGTTTTGGAGACAAAGCTACTGAAGCTGTGTTATGAGTCTTAGTGGAATTGGCCCGCTCAAACACAAGGTCAGTGGTACCAGTGAGATGCCCAGTTGTGAACTAGGCTTTGCTCTAGGCGACCTCTAACATTAATGCACTCTGTCAATAGGGTCTTGTGGTAACCTTAAACGTCAATCTGATGTACGGCATAAACAATGTGCTTTGTAGAAGGTTCAATAGAAAGACACAAGATGATCCAATTAAGTGGACATTAATCGTTTCTTTTTCTGTATCAGCTGAAAGCATCACTTTTATAATATTGATTGACAAGCACATTCTAAGAATAGAGTGTTAATCGTTCAAGGACATCGTCGCCTGAAATCGGAGTGTTCTAAGTTATAAAAAACTATTTTTTTTAGAAAATCGAGAACAACAATGTTTTCAAAACTACTCAATCAAATTCTTTGGAATTGTGCAGATGTAGGTGTTATATTAAGAAGACTTGGAAAATAATCAAAAGTATATTAAAGAAACTATCGAACAATGTTTGGAGATAGAACACTCGGTCAAATAGATTTTTAATTTTGTGCAGAACCAGAACGTTCTATGTCTCAGAAATGCAGCTGAATCATTGTACGATTATTGTATGATTAATTCTCCCGTACCAGATTGAATTTGTGTTGTTTTAACTTGTTTTAGTTTCATAGTTTAAGAATTACATTAAAATAAATCACAAATAAGGGTAGTGTTCCAATGTTCCTTTTGTATGTTAATAATGATGATAAATACTTCCAGATTGTTCCATCTCCATGTGAAGTGATCAAACTGATTTGCTGATTGATCCAATAACCACTTACAATTCTCTGCAGAAAAAAACATATAAAACCACTTTCTAGGCTATATATCACAGTGAAATTTTGCGTGGAGATGGAATATGCGGTAACATAAACCCTGGGCTTCTCAACTCAATTTTGACCAAAATGAACATAGAACACTCTGGCTTTTAAGCGACGACATGTAATTTTCGTAGAGATGTCTTGCAACTATTGGAATATTTTACTTGCTATTGGGAGGTATCTAGAAAAGAGACATTTCTGTCTACAAATCATGCATCTTACATAGCATGGTCACATGAAATGGAATTCACAATGTCATATTCACTTATCTCGGAAGTTTTCCAGAAGATGCTTGACCGCACCATAGAACCTGTTGCTGAAACTATCAAACACGTCTTTGTTGTTGACAGCTTACATACAGAATAACAAACAGATGATATTTTTTTAATACATCTCAAAGAGAGAAGGTAAGATTGTATACCATTACGGTGATTGTATGGCACAGGATTATGGAAATGGTCTCCAAACATCCTGACAAGAAATCGAGCCAAAACATTTAGCGTGATAAAAGGGCGATTTAACTACAAAGATACACTACCTTATTCTCGAAACGTTCGTAGCCCTAAGAATTCTTAAGTTTGATCGTAGCCAATGTGTTAAGAATGGGTTTAAGAAGTCCATAGGACTACGAATGTTTCGAGAATATCTAGCCAGTTTCTTAACTGTCCTCAACTCTCAACAGCGTGTCTTGGGGACAAAGCTACTGAAGCTGTGTGTTATCAGTCTATACACTACCGACTCCACTTCAAAAGTTCAAGACGTGTGATTTCCTTGCTGACAACATTTATCCATTACATGACTTATCCGCCATAGTTTGGAATCTGGTGTTCGTGTTTTGGGTTTTGTTTTGTCAAAATGATGTGAAACAGATAATTATGAAATCCAACTGGAAGCATGATTTATTCGTCATAGTTTGAAACCTGAGGTTCGTCTGTATTAGCTGAAACAGATCACCGTGAACTCCAAGCAAGTCATCCAAGTGTATTTCATTCGCTATTTCTCTCAAATAACTTGTTTGATGAATCTTGAAAGTCTCGAATAAGTCTGTTCATCTTACCTCTTAAATTGAGATATTGAGGATGTTCAAATTTGGCATGTGTCCTTTTCCTAAAGATGCTTTGATATTTTGTTCTAACAATTAAGATACATGTATATCACTCTTTGTAAATTCAATAACTTTAGATATTGACCATGCCCTTACTACACTTTGAGTTCAGTAAATGTGGCTAAGGTGCTATGAATTAGGCTTGTAAACAGAGAGGCAAAAGAAAGTATACATTACGGAAAGTGGTCATCATTGAAGAAATATTGTTCATTTTTATAAATTGTAATATATTGTAAAAGTACTTTGTGACTTGGTGACATTGATAGACATAAACTGGCGCAATGATGAATTGGCAAAGAAATATTTGCGCAACTACACAAACGCGGCCTGTTTAATTAATATCTCTAAAACACCAATAGACAAATTTTATGTAGATATACTCATGCCAATGTCACACTACCCCCCACACACACCTCACACCCCCGCTCCACACACCCTCTCCAATTAAAAAAAAATAAGGGGGTGACAACCATTATTGGCATGAGTATATTTTATTTTTAATGTGTGTAATTTTAACATGAATGAATGAAACCATGCAGAAATATTTGAGAACTAACAAAATATCATTATACTTGTTATGTAATATAGCCACCTTCAAATACCTCCCCTGGAAATCTGTTTGTTTGGTAAGTATCATTTGTGTGGTCCGTCAGTTTATCTCACAGAAAAGGTGCGTCTCAGTCTATACGATTGGTAACTTAAATGAATCAGTATACTTTTATGCTACTGACAAATCATAAAGTTCATAACACTGATCATCTCAAACGTTCCAAGAGTTTTGTTTTACAGTGAAATTGCATCACAATCAGGTGCTATCCCCAGACAGTCTGGCTCCAGGTGATTACAGTTCGTGTGAGTCAGAAACGGAGCGATTAATTCCAAATTTTATCATTGTACAAAAGTGCCACATAAATATAAATAGTACAAATGTTTATCATTTACTAATACCCAACAGCTTTCTTATATTTGAAAACTTTCCGGACTCAACCCAAAAAGTTCTTTAAGAAACTATCATTAAAATGTTGACACAGTTCACTATTTGTTACGAGGAAGGAGTGCAGAGAAAGAGACAACCAGGTGTGCGAGAAAGGATGGAGACTGCACAGCACAGGCTAATCAATCAATAACTTGGTGGGCACTTGTAAATAAGAAAAGACGATCTGGGGGGGATTCCTACTGGAACGTGCACGTTAATTATACGACCGTTGAACACCCACGATGCTTTACATTGTCAGAGAACATTATCCTGATCCCCACTGCTGTAAGGATGTCTGCGGTCCGCAGGACACTAATACATGTTTTGGGCGGGAACATGCACGTTAATTACACGTCTGTTGAACCAGGTCACATAAAAAACAACATAACACAATGCAGTTTCACTTTATTGGTTAGATGGCTTCAGCAGGAAATTTCGTTGCCGGTGATATAATGTCAGAATTGTGTGCATCTGGTCACACGCTGAACACACAGGCATCAATCTGCCTTGTCAGAGTCTCCGTACATTGGAAACAGATCCGGGGACGCAGTGGAACAATCACACGGTATTGTTTTTGCAGTCAGAGATCTTGTGTCATAATGCAGTACAGATCCCTTCTTTCCGGACGACGGAATCCTCAAGTACAATATATAATGCAAAGCATTGAAGAGGTGGGGGATTTGGTGAAAAGGCGATGTGTCTCATTGTAAAGAACAAGGATGTGTGTAATACAGAACTGATCTATCTGATTTCAGAGTTGGTCACTGAAAGGCTGAAAACTTTAGTATAGAATTTAAAGATCTGATTGTGCAGTAGAGAACTGAAATGATTAAATATTTGGAACGGAAATTCATTTACCATTACACAGATGATGAAGTAAATGAATATGTATTTGTTTATTGAATAAAAGAGAAAACGTGTGTAGATTTTCACGATTTGAATGAAATTTGAAGGAAAATAAATATTCAGTTGAACATAGTGACTCTAATTTACTATCAGCATTGTTTAATGTGTAACGTTACCCTCCTTTTTTGATGTGATGGATTTAATATTCAGGGCTTTTTGTAAAGGTTTTTTAAACATTTTCTAACGCTTTCAAAGACAAGTACGATAGACAGGATATTCCCTGGAATTGTACCTGCGATCCTGTGCTTATCTGGGTGCACGAATGACTTACATACAATATGATATCACAGACGTATCACAGATTCAGTAAAGCATTACAAGGAAGATAACTTGAACAAAACTAACAACAACAACAACAAATAAATACATAATATTGATGACAACCCCTCTCACTTTCATTGGTGTCACTTACACAGTGATGCATAGTTTATGACAGTGTAATTTACACATCAACATTCGTATTCTCTGCGTGAGAATGAACATTACATTTCACTATTTACGTCGTGTCTAGAAGAAGACAAACGTGCGTGAACCAAAATGGCCATTGACAACGCGGACACAAACATGCTCCTACAAGGAAGGACATGCTAAGTATTTACTTTCGTGAGGAGTCCAATCTATCAATGTTGTCACTAATCGGATCGTTGTCTTTCTGACTTTCTAATTTTGTCTGGACTTAACAGATTGAGTTGTTGGACAAAAGTCACATTCACTGCCGATGCTTTGATGACATCCTTACTAAAGGAGGCTCTCTTTTCAGAATGGAGGTTGAATGAAATGGTGTTTACAGAATAATTCAGTGATATCATTTTTGACTTTCAGCTATCAAATTATATATTTGTCTCAGATACTTTACTTGTTGCACCCAATGTAAAGTTCCCGGTACGATAATCGAACCGAGTTGTTCCATTGCATGGAGGTTATATATTTACATATCATGCGTTCTGTAAGGCTGCTTGTTCCTTTCCCGACCATTGTCGGGTTTACACCTATACTAGATAGAATGTCACACATGGTTATTCAGGACTACGGTAGTTGGTCACAGGCAGCGAGGTAAAAATGTTAAATCATCGTGCTGTGGTTTAAATAAATACTGAGATAAAAAGCTGGGGTCCCCTTTAACCAGCAAAATAGAACACAGCAAGTCCATAATATTCAATATTATATCGAATAAACATTAAACTAGGTGACAATGGATGACAGTACAGATTTTTGATGCAATACAATTGAGTCACAAATCTAAAATATTGGGTCCCAAATCTAAAATATTAACCCACAAAAGTTTTGGTATTCCCATTAAAACCTGATGCACTGATTGAAGGTTGTTGATAGTTCTTGAAAGTTCAATGTAGATGAGTGATAGGTCTCTAGAGTAGTGAAACGTCGATGTAAGCAGACATGCGAGCATAAGCCCAAAGCAGTCCCGCATACATCGTAACAACCATCCCTTATATGCCTATTTTACAGTTCTGGAGAATTCTAGCAAAAACGCCACAACACAACCATCGAAGCGCTTCTTGGCTATTCTCTCCAAAAGCAAAACAACAACAAAGAGGAGGTAACTCCCGAGCACACTCTTAACAGACGAAATTACAGGTGTGAGTACAATTCCACACTGAGCGCTTTAAATTATTGTGACCATAATATCCAAAATTTCATAAATGGACATAATTAACAAACACACATCCTGGTAACACTCGTGACACCCAGCAAGAAGGCTTTTCCGTAGCGGATCTCGTCAAGCACGGGATGAATTAATGGCCCATGTCTGTCCATCGTAAATGAGTGCTCAGCATTCAGGAATGGAAGACCTGACTATCTTTACATTTCAACCATTGAAATCCTTCATATTCAGCGTTCATAGTTGACGATCATGTCACATAGAAAGATTCCAGTCTAAAATCAGTAACTGTTTCTCATCAGCTCTTGGTCTCTATAATGCACGATGAGGACAAACTCTTAAGGAATATTTTTCCGACTGTTAGTCTTTCGTATCCGAGCCAGTAGAGCGTTTCTAGGAGGCAGAAATACAAAATCACTAGATCAAGTTGTGTAGCCTAATCACAGAATGGTGCCAATCACTTCGACCCTTATTTTTTTATCCCGCTTTGAGTAATAGAACACGTAGTCTTCACATGCATTTAACATACTTCACCAATTCATTAAATTAGATAAATAGTCCCACATATTTTCAAATCAAACTACAATTTTAATTATTTACTTCCAAATAACATAAATAGTATCACGGTGATCTTCCGTCTGTTTGACACAAACAATACGTGGCGACTGCCATGTCTCACCTGCTGAGTTTGCGTGCTCATCGCATTTTTGAATAGTTCCTTCAGCCAACTTGAAACGATATTGTAATCAGATATTTCTACTCTGAAGAAGACCTGACGACATCAACATCAAAAGTCGTGTAAGATGATCCCCAGGCAAACGTTTATGGCACAATCAAAATAAAGAACGCCACATTTCCTCAGGCAGTCAGTGATCGGCTTTTTCAAACGATGCAACTGTATTTCTTTGCCACCTGTGTCCTAAATGTCTCTGTATCTGCACAGGCCTTTGTGTGTAGATGACATTTAAAAGACGGATCATATCTACATCAAAGAAACAGCGAACTTTTTCGGTCTCACAACTAATGTTTTTTTCGTTTTCAAGATGCTTATTTAAGATATATTTGAAAGCAACTCTCACTGGCGACCATAACGAGTATACAGGACCATTCTCTCTAGCTGGTTTCTTGTACTGTTATCTATAACGCCCTCATATGGATGCATTCCGGATCTTCAAACAGTCAGATACTATATCTCACTTGCTGGTTTCTGTACTGTTATCTATAACGACCTTATATGGGTGTGTTCCGGATCTTCAATTACATTAAATGGTCATGACGGATCACAAGCAAAACGGCTTCAGACAGTCTAATCCATTTACTTCTGGATCATCTCTTTTGGGTCTCTCTGTAGATGAATTTAGTCACGAGACATCATGGAGGACACGGATTATTTGAGTGTTATAATGCTTGATCAACAGCCCTAATGGACATCAACGAGTATCTGCTTCTCAGCCTCAGCCATGCCTTTGGCGAATTCGACCATCATCAGAATATACATATATACTCAACAGCAAAAAAAACAACGTCAGTACTAATTCAAAATTAGATAGGCACTGTAATCAAATCATTGCAGAAATTGACATAATAAGCGGATCAAAAACATGTTTTTGTGTACAATATCTTGATACATCAATGAATAACTTAGCAGAATTTTTAAGACATTACGTGAACGTTTGGAGTCCATTCAGACTCTTGAGTTCAGTATCTAGTGTGATGACCACGGCAATAACTGCAGCACAGCGCCAATGCATGGAGTGCATCAATCGATTGATGAAGGCCATTCGCACCTGGAACCATACTCTGAAAAAGGCCTGGCGCAATAAATCGGCTGTGTTTGGCCATGGTATGGCATTACTCAGTCTCTCCTGAATTTCACCCCAAAGATGCTCAATTGGGTTTAAGTCAGGACTAAGGGCTGCCCACTCCACAATGTTGACACCGTTTTGCTGTAGGAAGTACCGTGTAGCTCTGGCAGTATAGGCCCGGGCGTTATCATGGTGGAAAGTGTTGTTCCGGTGACGTGCGAAATGTGGTATGACATGGGGTGTGAGAGCTTGGTCGATGTAGCGCACCGCTGTGATGCCGCCTTGTCTCCCTGGACCATGGTTCTGGAACACCACACTCTGGACCCACTCTCTGGTTCAGGCCTATTCCACCNNGTTCAGGCCTATTCCACCCCATACCATGATGCTTGCACCTCCCAATGAGTCTCTTTCCATAAAACATTGGTCTGAGTAACGCTGGCCACGTCGTCGCCATATTCTTGTTCTGCCATCTGCAGTTGATACGCAGTACCGACTCTCATCTGTGAACAGTACAGTTCTCCATTGCCTGTATGGCCAGTTTTTGTGTTGTAGGGCAATCTGTAGACGTTCACGCTGATGACGAGGGGTGAGGGTAGGTCCACGGTAAGGTCTACGGCAATGGAGGTTCACGCTGTTAAGATGTCGGCGTACTGTATCAGTACTGACTGGTCTTACGTGTGTTCCCACTGTCTAGCGTGCTGTTTCGGGTGCCTGCATGAAGGGATTCTGTACATGCTGTCGTACAACATGGCGGTCTTGTCGTCTTGTGGTCACCCTTGGTCTGCCATTACCGGGAAGATCATTTGTGGTGTTGGTGGCCCGGAAACGTTGCTGCAGCCTGTATATGGTCCGAACGTTG
>VKKT01005990.1:0-15484 GCA_008038995.1 Haliotis laevigata | reverse complement strand
ATGAGACAGGGAGGGATTATGCTATGGTATTTCCTCATCGTAAATCTGGTTAAAGGCTTCGTTCGTCTCACAGAAGACTCGGGTTAGATTCCTTACATTGGTACAATTGATTGGTTTGTTTGTTGTTAAACGCAGCACAAAACAAGGCAGTCTGTGAATAATTGGACCTGACAATCCAGTGATCAACATTATAAGCATCGGTCTACGCAATTGGGATACGATGACATGTGTCAATCAGGTCAGCGAGCCAGACCACCCGATCCCGTTAGTCACTCCTAACGGCAAGCATTGAATTGTATTGTATTAATGTCTTGAATTGTATTGTATTGTACAGGCAAGAATAAACAGCATTCGATTCTGAAAAAAAATTAAATATTTGATGTTTGCTTGCTTAAACGATTGCTTGCAGATGAACATACATTCTTAGATATGCCGGAGGCTGAAGTCGTCAGTGAAGCAGACAAAAACAAAGTGTAATTGTCATTTTTGTAAATGGAATGTCACATTCAAATGCGATTGTCACTTGACGACATGTGCGTAGCAGTTGCTCACAAAACTCAGACATCCTTTCAGTTTAAACTGTGACTCGACGTAAAAAGAATATAGTGAGGGAAACAAGTAAGGGAACATGTGGATGTACAAATGTTCCTTTGTTTCTTGACAGATTTCTTTTCGAAATTAAGGAGTAGTTTTGAGAAAATATACAATGTCACTGCCATGAGGTGTTAGTCACCAGTCTTAAAGGTTCTAGGCTGGCCTCCAGACACGTCACGTTTACATAAATAATGAATTTTAATCATTTTTGAATGTGAAACAGTTTTATTTTTATTTGTAAATATGGGTTGTGGTGTTATTTCAGTGTTTCACACTTCCATTGTAAACTTAGCACATCATGTACACAGACCTTTCAACGATGTTAATAGTTACATAGTTACATGATTTACTTGTCGAGTTCAAAAACGACTGTATTTATAGAGAGGCCCATTCATGAAGGTGTGTGTCTTTATATAGCGACGCGTATGCAGGTGTGTGTTTTTTCATGCAGTGACGTGAATGCAGGTGTGTGTTGCTACGTACACGCAGATATGTGTGTGTTTGTTTTCATAACGACGTGTATGTAGGTTTGTATGTCTATGTGTGTGTTATGCAAGGACGTGCATGCAAATGCATGCGTGTATTTGTGTGTCTGTGTGTACTAGGTTTACAGAGATACGATATGTCCTCTTGCAGTTTAACATGCATGTGAACTATGCCAGGTTTACAGAGATATGACATGTCCTCTTGCAGTTAAACATGCATCATAACTATGCCAGGTTTACAGAGATATGACATGCCCTCTTGCAGTTTAACATGCATGTGTACTATGCAAGGTTTACAGAGATACGATATGTCCTCTTGCAGTTTAACATGCATGTGTACTATGCCAGGTTNAGCAAAGTCTTGTTTTCACTATTGCTCATCCTATTAGGAATGTTCAAAGCGACGAGTGCACGTAAAAAGACACCTTTTCAGTTTGGGTTTAAGTGAATAGACTCCGAGCAGTAACAGAACCCATGGAGTGATGGTGGAAAAAATATTCTCCCAGGGAGTGTGTGAGCGAGTTTTAGTTTTACGCCGCTTTTAGCAATATTCAAGCAATATCACGTCAGGGGACTTCAGAAATGGGCTTCTCAAATTTGACCCGTGTGGGGAATCGAGCCTGGATCTTTGGGGTGACGAGCGATCGCCTTAACCACTAGGCTAGGATACATATTCAGGATTTCGCACACTGCATCTTTGATGTCAAACGTTATCCATTCTATATATCTAAGTCACCTAAACCACAGGATGGGAGTTTAAGTCATCCATATGTCACATTTCTTTGTAGTATCGTTTCCGTTGAACATCTGTAGTTTATGTCTTATGATTTGGCCAAGATTGTAAACACACTCTAGTCTTGAGGAATTTCAAGTTGAACCATTTTTCAACTGACATATTTGATATGGCTTGGTCACAATTCGTTAGCTGTAAAAATACAATCATCTAGATAATTTGAAAGTATAATTTCAAATTGTAAAACTAATAATGTCCATGAGATTATTTTATCCACAGTAAAACTGTTGCCCATGGTGTTGAGGAAAGAAAGATAAAGGCCAGTTATGTATCTGCTTAATTGAAAATTGGGGTTATCTGTTCCAGACTTTGGGCAGAGTGGGAATAATCGTCTAATGACCGATGTTGCAATCAAAAAACAAGAATTATGTTCCCATCATGCAGGGTTTGGTTCTCAGGGGAAGAGGAGGACCAGTTGTCACCACAACTCGTCTTCCGCCGCTCTTGGTGGTTCCTGTTTCGTATTTGGGCTCTCAACAAACCTATGACCATGATTTCGAATGCCAGTGTTTCATGATTTTCTCAGCTTCCATTTGCTTATAGGTTTCACCAAAGTGGAAAGGATTTACATCTCCATCTCTACGGTGTACCGTTATGCAGGAAAGGGACGTATTGTGATCTTATTGGATTGCTACTTAAAGCGACTCACTCACTCACTAAAGCAGTCCCATGATTCCTTGTGGTGATCTACACCATGAATATTCCTAACCCTCGTTACAGAATGGAATGTCGCAATGATTCAACCAATGTCTTCCGTCAGTTGCTGTGTCTCCACACCGTTTCACCGTCATCACCACCAAGGCCAGGTTACATTATCAAACTCCAGCGTTTGCATCATATACAATCTCACCTTACAGATGAGGATAATATTTGTATCTTCCACGTATAATTACAGCCCGTGCCTAAACATAAAGTCATTATCATTGTCAGTCTGATATTACCCTCTCAGGTATGCGGAAATGAAACCACCAAAGTAATGACACAGATTTCATGGATTTCTCAAAGGTTAAGTAACGCTCTGAAATGAGACAGGGAGGGATTATGCTTTGGTATTTCCTCATCGTAAATCTAGTTAAAGGCTTAGTTCGTCTCACAGAAGACTCGGGTTAGATTCCTTACATTGGTACAATTGGTTGGTTGGTTTGTTGTTAAACGCAGCACAAAACAAGGCAGTCTGTGAATAATTGGACCAGACAATCCAGTGATCAACATCATAAGCATCGGTCAACGTAATTGGGATACGAGAACATATGTCAATCAAGTTAGCGAGCCTGACCACCCGATCCCGTTAGTCGCCTCTTACGGCAAGCATGGGCTACTGAACATCAGTTCTAACCCGGATCTTCACGGGTAACATGGGTACAGTTTGTGAAGCCAGTTTCTTGTGTCCTTGTGATATTGTTGGAATATTGCTGAACGCGGCGTAAAATAAATTCACTCAATCATCATAATTCTGGAAGTCAGTTTATCTGTAATAAGATAATGTAAGATGTTTTAAAGTGATTTAAACATTAACGTTTCAAGAACGTGTGAAGTTTTACACAAGTACAAATTGATCAACACAACTCCAGGTGTCAATGTCTTGAATTGTATTGTACAGGCAAGAATACACAGCATTCGATTCTGGAAAAAATATATTTGATGTATGCTTGCTTAAACGATTGCTTGCAGATGAACATACATTCTTAGATATGCCGGAGGCTGAAGTCATCAGTGAAGCAGACAAAAATAAAGTGTAATTGTCATTTTTGTAAATGTCACTATCAAATGCCATTCTCACTTGACGACATATGCATAGCAGTTGCTCCAAAAACTCAGACATCCTCTCAGTTTAAACTGTGACTCGACACAGAAAATAAATATACTGAGGGAAACAAGTAAGGGAACAAGTGTTCCTTTGTTTCTTGACAGATTTTTTTTGCAAAATTAAGGAGTAATTTTGAGAAAATATACAATGCCACTACCATGAAGTGTAAGTCAACAGTCTTAAAGGTTCCAGGTTGGCTTCCAGAAATTCGGGACACGTTTACATAAATAATGAATTTTAATCATTTTTGAATGTGAAACAGTTTTGTTTTTATTTGTAAATATGGGTTCTGGTGTTATTTCAGTGTTTCACACTGGCAATATAAACTTAGTACATCATGTACACAGACCTTTCAACGATGTTCAAAGTTACATAGTTACATGACTTACTTGTCGAGTTCAAAACGACTGTACTTATAGTGAGGTCCATGCATTAAGGTGTGTGTGTTTATATACCGATGCGCATGCAGGTGTGTGTGTTTTCATGCAGTGACGTGAATGCAAGTGTGTGTTGCTACGTACACGCAGATATGTGTGTGTGTTTGTTTACATAGCTACGTGTATGTAGGTTTGTATGTTTATGTGTGTTATGCAAGGACGTGCATACAAATGCATGAGTGTGTCTGTGTGTACTATGCCAGGTTTACAGATATATGATATGTCCTCTTGCAGTTTAACATGCATACCCTGTCGAGAGAGAAGACGTGTGAGTCAATAAGACTTGATTTATCCCTTTAATGTTGAACGCCGGGCAGGGTGACAACTAGCAACATGAACAGCTTACCTTCCACTTTCCATCCATTCACTTCTTCTCAAACACACAGGCGGTCTAAATGATGGCCACCCTTCGTGGTCACATAAAAAGCACGTCATAAACGTGCAAAAAAAAAACAGTTGTAAATTCTCTCCAGAGACAGTCACATTACCTTCCGACAACAAACTGTCACCTGTCCTTTGTCTCGTGCCGTAAACTCTCTTTCAATGACAGRYTGTTGTCAGACAACTCATTAATCTCTAATAGCTAGACGTGGAGTCAAACCAAACTGTCAAACGTGCATTTACCGTTTATTTAGTGTCATCTGGAATATCTGCCTCCTTTATGACTCGTTGCGCAAGTGTGTTTTTTGTCTATGCGTGGGCTCCGTACATATGAACCAGATGACAGAGAGTGGGTTAGAAGAAGAAGCGAGTTCTTTCCTTCAATATGAGCTGTGATATCCAGTGTTTGAACATGCTCAACCATGCATTAATAAATGTGCTGTCTACACTGACGTCCAAAAGAAAATATACACTTGACAAACGTGCATTTACCGTTTATTTAGTGTCATCTTGAATATCTGCCACGTATATGACTCGTTACACAAGTTTGTTTTTCTATATGGTGTGAGTTCCGTACATATGAACCAGATAAAAGGAGGGAGATCTTTCCTTCAATATAAGCTGTGATATCCAGTGTTTGAACATGCTCTACCATGCATTTATAAATGTGTACACTCACGGCCGAATGAAAATATACACTTCACAACTGGATTTAAAGCCAGACCCAAAAACCCAGTATTATGAGTGTTAGTATTGTAGATAACTCACTGACTCTCTCAATCATTTCATACTTCATTCGTTTATTTTATCCATATGTGAATAAATATTTAGACCCAACGATTCTTAGTTCTTTTGCTGTGTCCTTAAACGTGAGTTGTGATATCTAGTGTTCGACCATTCTGTACTATGCATGAATAACTGTGCAGTCTACACTGACGTGCAAAAGTAAATATACACTTGACAACTGGATTAAAAACCGATATCAATCTCAATCTTATGTGTAGATTAATTAGTGCTGTTCTCTATTCTTATATATATTCTTCGTCCATTTTATCCAGTGATGTCACCCAAATTACTGCCAAGTATGGGCATATGCGTGTAAACTGCATGCATTACTGACCAGTGAAGATACGAGTAAGAATTGGTCTTCAGTAAACGTGATTGTCGTAAGAGGCGAAAGATATGTCATCGTATCCTGATTCCTAACTGCGTAGATCGATGCTCGTACTGCTGATCACTGGATTGTCTGGTCCTCGATTACTCGAATATTTACAGACCGCCGCCAAATAGCTGGAATATAGATGGAATGTGTTGATCGCTGCTTTAAACAACCAACCAACCAGACTTTACAAACTATTTTTTGTTTAAAACACTGATTGGTTTTCCTTCATCTATCCAACTTCTAAAATGCCTCTCAAAGAAACTGATTGAAGGATTATAAACCTGTCGTTTGGAACACGACTGTCACAGTATCAAACTCATCCTTTGAACGATCATTTCTTGCATGTGTGATATCTATCCATTTTGCTCGGCGCTTTCTGCTTACATGCAATGTCTTGTTTGTGTTGAGCCATTACAAATGGCAGGCTGCGGGTATGCGTTAGGTGGCATTTGTTCCATATTTATTCAGTCAATCAATCGGTCAACCAAAAAACTGATCTGTCTGTCAATCAATCGGTCAGTCACCCTGTAATAAATTAATACTAGCAGGGACAATACTTGTTATTACAAGTAAGAAAAAATACTTAAATTCTTATGTGTTACTATTTAGATCAAATGATCAAAGGTGTGATGTCTAACTTTCACGTAGATAACTGCATAAGGAAAGCTAGATAGCAAACTGATATGAACATAACCTGTAGTGTAAACCGGGGTGTATCGATAAGCCCACACTACAAGTTCGGAATTGAAGCATTCCTAAGAAATAATAGTCAATACAACAACTTATGAGTGATGTTGATGACATAAATGGGTTTGTGGAAAATCATTGGTCGGTTATTGTCGAAACTAAAATAGTATTTTGTCAGTTATTTAAACATGAATTCATTATGCTTGTAATCGTGTGTGTGTGTGTGTGCGTGCGTGCGTGCGTGTGTGTGTGTGAGCGCGCGTGCGTGTGTCTGTACGTGTTGGTTGGCTTTAAACAGTTTCATTTACGAAAATGGAACCAACCGGTTTGGTAAACAAGCAGTATGTTGCTCTGCTGAATACCGCTTCAGGATACAAATAAATTATATAAATATATAATAATCATGATGAGAAAAACATGCTATTAACAAACAAAAAAACAGAATTCTGGACATGTAACTATCAGTAACTGTAAATATAGCTGCTTATAACATTAGAGCATTTAGTGTCGGAAAGTACTTGTTAGTGTAATTTCGTTTCTGCAACTTATAACACAATGGCTGCATGTGTGTGTGTGTGTGTGTGTGTGTGTGTGTGTGTGTATAGTGTGTGTGCTAGAAAGAGATATTGTGTGTGTACCGACATGTTCAGTGAATATGCATTATTTATTTATTATCGATATTATATTTACAACGCCACACAAAAGAAGCGACTGTAGTTCCTTTGTTGGCAAGCAAGTGTAGAGAACGACGGCTTTGGGACTCTTAATGCTACCCAGGGAAGAGCTTTAACCTCCTGTCAGTGCCATCGATCAAGAGATTGTTGGGTTCTTGACACACAACTCAAAGACTTAATCTCTGACCTGCTTCTAACAACTGTGTGATAATGGTGCTCCTCCTGCTCAGGGATCTATTCAGTATAACAACTAATGACAGCCACACGGTGCCACTTAGTCCGTTGATTTGGGAAGACCTATATAATTGATAAGTGGAGTGAGGCAGGGTTGTTGTCAGCCTTGTATTGATTCTATGTCTTCGCTTTGTTTAGGTGGAGGTCACAGTTCATAATGGATCGCAGAAGGAGGATTGGTCTACATTTATGATGATCTGTGTTCAATATACGTACTAATACTTAGATTAATCTTGCTGTCGTTTGTACAACCGTATGTATGTGAATGATGAGATTGTGTAGCGTTCGATAGAGCTGAAACGTTTGAGAGCACTTCAATAAGGCATTAATATAACACTCCAAGACAAATGCAATTGATCCTAACCTGTGAACCTGTTAAAGAGGAAGGTCATGTATTCATTCTCGGATTAGGGCTGGGGGTAGCCTTATGTATAAAGTGTCAACTTGTAATGCTAACGAGCCGGGTTCGATTCCCCACATGGTACAATGTGTGAAACCCAATGTTGCTGTCCCCTGTGTTTGCTGGAATGTTGTTAAAAGCTGCTTAAAACCCCATTCAATCATTCACTTACTCTAAAATGCCAAATAGACTTCGTATTTAGCTCATTACGTAACTAAATTTAATTCAGTTAAAAGTTGATTGAGTGAGTTTGATTTTTACGCCGTCTTTAGCAACATAACGGCGGTGGCACCAGAAATGGGTTTAACACATTGTACCCATTTGATGAATCGAACGCGAGTCTCCAGCTTCACGAGTGATGCTTTAACCACTAGGATACTCCGATTTGTTTCTGTAGATATTTTTTCGGAACAGCTGCAGGCTTTCATCTCACATTTTTAGGTACTTAAGCTCACTGTCCCCTGTATTACTGAATATTGGTAAAAGCTACGTGAGACCATTCACTCACTCTAAACTGCAAATTAAGCATCGTAGCTCATTAATTAACCTATGCCTTATTAAACAATGCAAGCAAATTTTAATTAAAAACTGTGTATATATGAGTGAGTGAGTCTCCACTTCACGATTGAATGCTTTAACCAGTACTAGGCTACTCCGAATTGTTTCTGTAGAGTTTTGTTTCGGAACAGATGTAGGTTGATATTGTTTTTATTTTTTCGAACTCACATTTTTAGGTATTTAAGGTCGCGATTCAAGAATGTCAATTCAACAAACATCATATGCTCATGAACCTACCATGAAAGTTGGTTTTGGTGGAGAAGATTTATAATTGTCGATCTTTGCCTGGTTTTAACGCCTTTGGCCGTATTATGCTGGTTACGTTGGATTGCTCGATGTGGTTGTACCTGATTTACGACTTTGATATAATCACAAATGCACAACAAACCTATGACCATAATGGCAAACATGGCATTAGAAAATACAATTGTAGTGTCCAGCCACTCCTAGGGGAGACAACTATGCACAGCGCCTGTGGGTCTGTATGACGGTGGGATACAATGCAGTTTAGGTATAAAAAAACTATGAATATATGACTATAAAGGAGGCAAATATGGCAATAGAAAATACAACTGTAGTATCCTGCCACTCCTAGGTGCGTGTGGGACTGTAGGACGGTGGGACACTATGCCGCCTTTTTATGTCTTATTATCAGTGCGGCGCTTTGAAATAAAAGTGCACATTCAAACTTCAACAAATAGGCGGTAGTAGAAATCCGACCCCTGCAGACGTACTTGAAACATATGTTATAACATCTAAGAAATGAGACACTTCTTTGCTCTGCTATTAAGGCATATATCATGTTTCATCAAGTAAATAAAATAGAAAGCAAAGACAATTGAGGATATATTTAATAAGGTCGGGTTTCCTGATATTAGATGTTACTTCTCATATCACATATAACATTTCGGTTTGAAAATCACGTGTCCAGGGTAGCGTTCTCGACCAGATATAATCACGGAATCAGATGGATCATCGGTATTTAGTGCATATTAACTGTTGGTAGCTGAACAGAGTACTTTGCAAAGGATTGATTTCCTATATGTTATGTGTGCATTGTATGTCGTCTAGCGCACTGCGCAGATATCAGATAAAGTTAAGCAAAACAAAGTGGCATAGAGTAAGTGATGGGTAACGGTATTTGGCATGGTGGCTCTTGAGAACTTCCGTCTTGACCCACACGGTGGTGGGTATCCTCGGGCGAGTGGTGTGTGGGCCTGTGCATAGAGTTTATAGTTCTTTCACAAAGCACTCAGGTGATCGTAAGTGATCAAGGTAAGCTTAGTGTAGTGTCAAAGCGTAGGAGTTATGGTTAACCTTAGTAAAGGCTGCTTCGTGAAAGTAGCCCGAGGTCATTTGAAGTTAAGCAACGTTGGTCAAGAAGAGTCTATGGATAGGTGACAGTATTTGGCATCTTGACTTCTCAGAATTTCTGTTAACGGGGATACTTTCTGGTCCTGGCACATAGCAAAGCATATGTGACACATGTGATCGCAGCGCATGTGAATTTGTTCAAAAACTGCGTCTGTTCACCCAATTTCTTTTAACGGGTACCTTCTGTCCTGTCCCATTGCGGTGCACACGTGACACATAGGATATCACCGCAAGTGAGTTCGTTCAAATACTACCTCTGTTCATCCAGCAGTGAATGGGTACCCGGTGGGATAGGTCATATGACTGTTAACCTTCAAGCGTTAGATCTTTGAGCATGCACAAGTGCGTGGATATAAGCGTGTTATAAATTACCATTATTATTATTATTATTATTATTATCATTATTAAGTTCGTTTGAAATGTGTCTTACTTCTCACTGCAGTGAATGGATACCTGGCAGAATAAGATGGAAATGTATACCGGTCAGGGAGCTGAAAAAGAAACATGAATACATCCTGATCCATCTGCCAGGATAACATTTGAGCATGGTTTACAGTAGGAAGTTGACGAATTGAAAACAGGAACATTGTAGTATAAACTTCGGATCTGTTGTCCGATGTCCTTTAGGCGAACCATGGTTCTGTGATGGTGGTTTGTTTAAAAGGTTCGCCCTCAACAATTTTACTCTATATGGCACACGTGAGAATCTAAGACTTGCATCACTCCAGTATGGCCTTACGCATCAAGTTCCCGTGAAGATCTTGGTTAGAATTTATCTTCAGTAACCCATGCTTGTTGTAATTGATCTTCAGTAACCCATGCTTGTATTCTAACCCGGACCTTCACGGGTCAGTAGCTTTGAAGAGAAACACACTCTACAAGAAGAATATATTCCAATGTCATTTCCATGACCAAAACAACATTTTCATTTATCTAATTCCGCTTTGTTTTGTTTACTTCAAAGGATGAATACTTTCATTGAGCTTCTTGGTGGTCGTATATTCCCAAGTGGTTACACGGGAATCGTATTTCTAAAAGCTAGCATTGGTATTTCATTCTCCAAACGACAATCTTTGTCATTAAAGCTGAATAGTGAATGTCCATGACACTTTATACCTATCCGGCAACATGTTTGGTTTCCATGTGATCTTGATGACATATACTGTTTCTCTTGACAATTAATGTATGAACCAGGAATTGGTACATTCGTTCACAGACTGCACGCATGAACACTTTCATTGAGCGAAGTCTTGGTGATTATTTATTCCTAAATAATTATACACTTCGAGTGAATTAAGTCCTGCCCATGCAATCATGTCCATATAGAGATGATTGTTTGAAAGCCGTCTCTTTTGCAATGGCTAAACACAATGTAGTATCAACGTATCATCCCATGCGGTTCTGTTGGCTTTGACACAACGATACACTCTCCAACACATCGAATCCCTTGTTCCCAAATGGTCGTAACGAACTGCTCGTAAAACCAGAAACAACAGCTATGTCTCTCCTGCTAATTCACTGACTCTTCCGGAACAACTACCGGGATCAACCGATGTGTATGCAACGCTGTGTCTATCAGTGACGACACTTTTGTTGTATTTATTCATGAGAAGCTGACGTTTTAGAACAAAGAAAATTAGCTGTTCTGTATGCATCAAACACGGTCTTGGTCCTGCTATTTCTAATCCTGCATGGTTTGCTCAAGGCGATGTTGGCAGCTGCAAAAACATGCTTTTAATTTGGATTCACAGATACGGGATCGGAGCAGTAACATAAACCATGATAATATGGATGGAGAAGCTCGACCTCCCCAAAGTGCCTCATGGGCACCGATGCATCTTATATGATGAGATTGTGTGGCATAAATAACGAGCTGTCGTTTACATCGCCATGACAGTTTTGTTTGAATTTATTGTGACGTAACACTGGCAAAGGAATAGGCTCAGTATGGCCCTTTAAAAATGCCAACTGCCTCTCTTTTCTAACGATTGATTCATTTATTATTTATTAAATATTATTCTTATTATTTAGTCTTAGTATTTATTTTTGGTTGTAGGTTTCCATATTTCTTTATCACGGGGTGCCCATATTTTTTATGGACATTTTGCACAGGAAATCTAGGTGCTATCAATGAAATTTATGGATTCTATTACATGGCATTAACTAAAAATTGTCACCATTATCTTGTATATTGCAAATTGTTTTTCCCGACATCAAGAATGTTACTTGTTACTGGCGTTGATATTAAGACAGGACCACTGAATAATATCCCAGTGAAATTTCCGGACTAGTAAAGCGAGTAAAATGAACGTGACGAAAAGGCTAAATTTACTTATCAAGACAACAACAATGGTACCGCTTCTATGTGATTTTGTACAGGAACGGCCATCAAAAGAAGACATTTAAGTTATTCCAGTGTGTGGTTTCGACTGAATAATATATCATCGTTGTACTCACACAGATGGTGTGTTTATTAAACAATTCAACAATAACACGGGAAATCCGGGTAATTATCACCGGTATGTTCATTGTGCGAGCTGACTGTATGGACTGGTAGTCATGCGTTGTGATCAAGTAGTTGATCACACGATTGTCTGGTGCAAATTCTGTTTCGTTTGTTTCGTTTATTGTTTAAATCAGTACCGAGCACTATCCCATCAATCTGGCAGCGGTTGTAAATAAATGACTCTAGAGAAGAATATCCAGTGATCAAGATCATGAGCATTGATCTACGGAATTGGGATACGATGACGTCTCATACGATGACCAGTTCTAACCGGGATATTCACGCGTCCGGAGTTCCCGTTAGTCTACTACGACATGTGTCAACCAAATCAGCAAGACTGATCACACCGATCCCATAAATCGCCCCTTACGACAAGCATGGGCTGTTGACGACCAATTCTGACCCTGTGTTTGTTTCTTTGTATTTCTACAGACCACTGTCTTATAAATGGGGAATTCCTAACAGCAGTTATAAAGAACCAACCCAAATCGAAGACAAAGTAAAATATACATTCACATATTTGCTCATTGCGGCAGTGATGTTAAAGGGCAATCAATGTTTGTGCCTAAATCTCTTTTCCAATACTAGTAAAGCTGATGTCATCATAGGAAATCTGGTACGCACATTACCATGGGATGTGAGAGGCACATTTGCGATGACCGTACCTAATAATGGTTCCAAAGAGATGGTTCATTCATGAATCTTCTGACTGTTGATCAAATATATTAACATCAACCACTCATTTCAACCGAGTGAAAGTCTTGTGGAATGTCGTTAGTTTTCTGCATCAGTGAACAGCAATCTTTCCTTATTAACAACTGACTTGATCCTGTCTTAGATACGTCTTTCTACATAAACAGAAACAAAAGAAAAGAAGAACCAAATCGATGTACTTCCGTCTTTACAACATACATATTTACAATGTTCATCTCCATTAGTGTAGTAAGTTTGTCTAATCTGAATCACGTGTAACCGTATTGACACTGCCAAACTCTAGAGCTGATGGCATTTCCATATTCATATCTCTACAAATAAGATCATACAGATAACAGAAATGTATTTCAGCAAAACTAATTACAAACTGTAAGACAGATACCTATGTGTTTCAGTCTGCACAAAATTGATCCCCATGAGACTTAGATTTGAGAGATGAAAGTGTTACATATTTTTGAAATTAAAATTTATATCATGCGTTTGAGACGTCTGGGAATATATGATAACAGTTGATAACAATAATTTCATATCACAAACATGATTATTCCTCCATGCCCAGTTTGATTCTTAAGTGGTTGAGGTGGACAGAGTGTTGCCTCTTGGTATCGCCAGGCACCTAGGATTGTGGATTCGAATCCCCGTTCTCCTCCGTGCGTCCTAGATTTAGTAGCACCATATCCCTGTTTTGGTGTTCTGCTTCATTACAGCCTAGTGATGTCAGCATTGGCTCGTCGCACCAAAGACCCGGTTTCGATACCATACATGGATGTGGTGTGGGAAGCCCATCTGTGGTGTCCCTTGATATTGCTATATTTTTGGTAAAGACGCGTAAAAAAAAAACTCACTGGTCAGGTGATATTACCAGAATATTGATAATAGCATACTCACCCACTCACTCACTCACTCAGGTATCATCGCAATATTTGCACCAAGAACAGGCTTGTCCTAATGAAAGGGGACTCATCCAATGTACTCTTCTGGTGGTATTGCGGGCTCTTGCAAGCCCAGTGGTTAAAACGTTCGCTCGTCATGCTAAAGACCCGGGTTCGATTCCCCACAGGGGTACATTCTGTGAATCCCACTTCTGGTGTCCCCTGCTTGATATTACTGGAATATTGCTAAAAGCATACTCACTCACTCACTGACTCACTTTTTGAGTGTCACTTTCTACACCATGAATATTTTTGTCCTCYCCACGTCGCTGTGTGTGACACAGAGATTCCAGCAATGTCTCCAGTAAGACAGTTATCTCTTCACAGTTCACAGCTCTGTCACTAACACATAACATTCAGAAACACAGACGTATGTCAAAGGCATGTGAGAGAATGAGAGTATGTGTTTCAACCACGCGTGTATTGATTTCATGCAATGAATGTAAAATAATATTCACTGTGTGTCAAACATTATCTTGAAATCAACCAAGCAGCCAATGATCTCAGGGATTCCTCAAATATAAAGGATCCTGACATAAAACTGTGAAGATCTTCATTGTGGTCTTTTTCGTAGTTTGTGTGAAACTCCGTTATTTTTAATCATAATATAAACTATATGTGTATGAGTTCAAACATGGTTCTTTTTGCAAAATATCTGAAGCTGTTTTGGGCTAAAGGTAAAAATATATTAACAGCACTCCTGTGCATTTAAAGTTGTTAAACTGGCGTGTATGCTGACTCTGACGTCACACCTAGACCAGGGTTAAGGCTTTGTATGTATGTCGTTTCTATAATTCCATTTAGATTGAAAAGGAGGCCTGTGAGATCTGAGGCTTTGTCCCGCACCTGAAGAGATATTGACTTGCCTCAGTTGTTTTCGCATTGAGGAAAGAAATAGGTGGAAGGAGAGATAATGCGGTACCGGGACTGTAACAATCTGAAACATGATCATGAAAATTACAAAAGAGTTCTAACAGTAGTTTGCAATGAAAGATAAATAGAGAATACTACACGAGAAAGATAATTAAGAAATCCTCCACTGACTGATATAACTTCATGAAGTTAATACTTTAATATTTCTAAATAAACCCTGTATCATCTGTCTCCTATAGATTAGATCATATATTGTAATCGATATTATTTTAATACACGGGTATTATTAGCCAGTAAACATATTTTTTATCATATGATGAAATTCGTAACATAATCTAATAGTGTGTTTAAGATGATATCTTTTCAATATAATTCAGCTTCATGTAAAGGGGAAAGGTTGCTCCGTCGTTTGTGCCACTGGAATTCCCTTTTGCAGATTGATACCTCTTGTGCGTATCAGAAACAGAACGCGGGTTCGTCTCCCAGATTGGCTATACTTATGAAACCTGCATCAGATTGCCCCCAAAGAAGTGTACAACCATATAAGGTCAAACCGTTATCATTGACAACTCCTGCACAAAAAACATTTTTAATGAAATCGATTTACAATACAAAGTAGAAATTCCGCTGCAAGACTGTCAAACCAAGTATTGATCAAACGAGTCCATGAAACTTAAATTTCTGCGATCACAGAATTTGTAAAAAAAGAAAGAATAACAGAATGGAAAATATCGGGCTACACAGTCGGTTCATCTGAAGTCAAATACTAAATTCCCACCTACCTACATAACGATTACAGTTTTCTTGTGATTCTATGTGGACATGTTTCCATTATCAAAACTGAGTTTCCGTTTTGTTCAATTCCGTTGAGAT
>VKKT01005984.1:40844-55636 GCA_008038995.1 Haliotis laevigata | reverse complement strand
TGTGTTAATTCTACAGAATCGTTTACTGTATTACAATTTATCACCTTCGTTATTACTGTAAAACTACATTGACACTCACGGATTGGCTGTTGACAACGTGTGAGATGGTGACATGTGCTGTGTGCCTGTAATTTGATCTGTAGGAAATACCACAGAAAAATGACATCAGAGTTTGTGCACAATAGCCGCCTGTCGTCCGATACGGACAACAACGAACTTAAGAATGACAAAAGTGTTTTATTGACATTAAATGATACAAAGGTATGTCGTCTAACACTATGTTATGTTTATATGACTTGGCAAAATGAGCAAATCATATTCATAGTCATAAATTTCTTAATACCACGGAAAACCATGACGCGAGGGTACTGCTACCTAAACTGACCTTGGTCGTCCCCATGAGCAAAGAAAGTTCACAGTAACTTCTCTTTGCAATGGTCAATTGTTGCATCTGATGGGCTAAAGCTCCACTGTTTGCCCATGTTTTGACATACACAATAAGACATAAGGAAACCAAAAAAAGCAAATATACCCAGATAATAATAGTTCATATGATAACATCAAATCTACTGAAAATGCTTAAACCAAAGTTTAGCCTTGTTATCGTGAAAGGTTTTAACACCAAATGGGTTGCTTGGAGTGCATTTTCGTAAAACATTGATCTGTTATTGTTACCCAAGGTAATGGTATGGGCTTTGGGTGTGCACCTATGGGTAGTAGTCTATAAGTGACCTATTGATGTTTTCCTTCTTGTTGTTTTTCCAGCAATATTTACTTTTTTTGTTTGTTGTTGTTATTGTTGTCAGTACAGGCTACCTATTGAAACAAACAAAAAATAATGTATTTTTTCAGCACTTCAACTTGAAAGTGAAGAACCCAGAGAAAGCTGTAGCACCAGGGCTGTGTGTCCCCGCTGTGGTGGAGTATGAAATCAGTGAGGTTGAGGAGATCACAGACCGGCTTGTTGTCACAGTGGATGGAGATGTCATAGAAATACCACTACATGCGTAAGAATTTATGTTTCTTTGAATCTCAGTACAAATGGTGAAGGATTCACACAGGCCTGAAAGGGAGACCACATTTACGTCAACTGGCTACCTCAGCTAATGCAACTACTCAAAATGCATTTTGTAAACTAAAAATATGTGATTTTGTCAATCAGTTGGAAAACGAAATAAAATTATTACACATGTTCATTGTCCCAATTTTTATTGTGTTTACAACATCTAGAAATAAACGGAAATAGTTACAGGGTTGTGGACAATAGCCATGGTTTTGCCATGTTTAAATAGCATGTGTATTTCAATTATTAATATGTGATCAATATTTTAAACTTAATGAAAGTACAATTATTTGGAATTTAATCATGTTAATGGAAGTGGAATTCTTCAAAACAAACTTGAGTTACTAGAAGGAAGAAGTGAAAAAGTGTGCTTTGAAACAAGACTTTCTTATTCTTATTGAGGTTTGTGCTTTTCAAGTTTCCCTTGTTAATGCTTCTAGACGGTTGTACTTTTAGATGTACTTCTAATATTGGTGGTCAATAGACGTTTCAGTGGTGAAAATTTACACAGGCAGAAATTAGCTTTAAAGTTTAGATTAACATTCCGATGGTATTTGGTTTTGCAGATATCCTTCCCAGCCTGTGTTAGAGATAGGAAAACAAGTGGACTTCGGGAATGTTGTTGCAAACAGTAAGGTTGTTGCAAGGGAGATTACTCTCCACAATCATGGATCCAAGGCTGGGGAGTTCAAGATCAAATACAGCGGAGATAAACCTATTGCTGTTATACCAAGCTCTGGAACAGTCATGCCCAAAACCACGCAAGTCATAAAGGTGATGTAACAGTCATTTACACTACCACCTGAACGAGCTGATTTACACTGAATTCTGAATTCTATGTCTCTGAGACATATTTTCACTTCTTTATCACCTTGATTTTGACCTCAGCACAGAACTCAGATATACGCTCAATACTACACTGCACTTAGAAATGAAAAGATGTATAAACTATTCACAATAATATAATAGCAGTTTTATATTGTTGCATTTTAGTCCCCTAAGTTTTACTCAATATAAACATACATTCAAGCGTGGACAAGTCTCAATGCTGAAAGGTTCAGATGATGTGACCTGTGAAGATGTTTTCATGCAGCAGTTTATGAGAGTCACAAGGTCTGATTATAATGAGGTTGTGATGCTGGACACGCAGATGCCCGTGTTTTGATTGCCAAGTAGTATGTACCAGATTATGAAATAATAGATAAATCATAATCAGTGATAGTGGAATGCTTAGATTTTGTTATTTCATTATTTTAGTCAAGTTACTAGTAATAACCATGTCATGTACATAGCCATGTACAAGATTTTTATCTTCATTTTTTCAGGTGGAATATGTTGCAAAACATTCTGCAAAATTTGATGAAGTTGCTAAGTGAGTTGTTCTACCTCTCTTTACTGTATGTACACAATATTTCCTATTGTTGATTATCTCGTAAATATTGAAGAATGTACTCTTCATTATTAGTTTCTGCCAAACAAATACTGATAATCATCCTGGGTGTCTTCTGAGGACAAATATATGAAGAATTGCGGTGCACATCATTTACTTTATTAAGTTGTCTTCATTTTGTTTTGCTTATTTTTTCTCCAATTTTTATTTTCTTCACTAAACGTTTCAGGGTGAAACTTGAAGGTCAAGAAGTTCAGAGTTTGAGCATCCGAGGGAATGTTGTTGAGAGAGCTCTGGAAGTTTTGTCTCTCCAGAGTGAGGACCCAGTGCAATGTATCAAGTTCGGCAGCACCTACTATGGCACTGACAAAACAGAGTGCGCTCTGCTCTTCAACAATGGCCCAGAGCCAATCAACTTTGTAGCTGTGCTCAATGAGGATGCTATTGCACAGGAACTGGTAGGGTTCCGATGTCTGTAACTTTGTTATAAACTGCCTTGTTGTAGCTGGAATATTGATGACTTTCATGAAGTAACATTTACTTGATCAATTGAACATCCTTAGCTGACTCACTTACTTCAGTCTGTTGACACACTAATCAGTAAATCATTTAACCTTTTTTCCCTTTTTTTATAGTTTTTTTTTACATAACATCAGCTTTTCATAATTGTGGTATTAATTATCCCCCGTCATGAAGTGGGAGGGCGGTATAGGTTTGAGCTCAGTCTGTCCGTCTGTCCAAGATGATGGGGACAGATTGTCTCAAAACACCGTTATAGATAGGGAAACTAAATTTGGTATGTGTTTACAGGACATGAATGCCTTAATGGAGTTTGAAAAAAGAAACTGTGTTACAATTTGTTACAGAGTTATGGCCCTTGTTGTGCGTTTCTTAACATAGTGCACGGTATCCCCAGTGGGGATAGATTTCCTTCAAAAATGTTATAGATAGGGAAACCAAATGTGGTATGTATTTTCAGGACACAAATGTCTTGATGGAGATCGAAAACGGAAACCCTGTTACAACTTGTTTCATTCACCTGTTGAAGGAGTAAGAACATACTTCGAAACGTCGTGACCCTTCTCAATAAAGAAGTTGTCATCCACAAACAAACTCTTGTCTTTAATCCTTGACTTAGTGCATGTTATCCCAATTAGGAACAGATTTTCTCAGTAACCGTTTCAGATACTCGGGAAACCAAATATGATATGTGTTTTCAGGACATGAATGTCATGTTGGAGTTAAAAAACAGGAAGCAAGTAGGAACAGGACACTGTGGCGGGGGATTTTAATGACCATGGCTTCGTCTCGTTCATAGTTTACATCATGTTTTAGATTTGATATGTCTTAACTAGGTTTTCTGCATATCTGCATTGATATTTCTTTTATCACCTTGACATTTGATCTGTGTGTTGTGTGATAGGGTGTGGATCTCTCAAAGAGTACTACAGCCACTCTTGCTGAGCAGGATAAGGGTCCCACCGGGCTTACCAACACACTGACGTCTCTCATCACAGCTATCCCCAACCAAGGTGTACTTCAGCCATACCAGAAAATACCCATCTTCTTCAGATTTAGTCCCAGGTCTGTAACTTGTACCCAGAATGTGTCTGTCCATCTGTCCTTACCATTACACTGACATAGGATAAAGAAATAAAGTTATGTTATTAAAGAAAGACTATAATACGATATATTCATGCCTATTTGTTATTGTGGTTTTGTCTGCCTGTTGTGACTGTCTTTGTATATATCTGTCCCTATGGCTGTCAGTGTGTCTCTTGTCTGTTCAACCTCAGACTTTTGCAGACTTGCCTATCCTTACGATTTTGGCGAAAGGCTTACTATTTTTGGTGCTAAATAACGACCTTACAATCATACTGAAATTCCTTAGGACTTCTACAAATATATGTTAGAATACTAGATATAGACATGCCCATGCCCAGTCATTTACGGTACATAAAGTACAGAAAAACAGAAGTCTCATCATAAACATTATAAATAAATAATAAATAAAAAGTGAAAAGACTTTTAAAAACTTAATTAGATCGGCGTCACATTTTACTATTAAACACTATGTTAACATTTTAACCAGCAATGTTCTTACTTTATTTCTTGACAGTAACATGTCTTACTATCAAATGCACCTGCCTTACTATTTATTTTAGCTGATCTTACTATTTTCTTTAAAAGGGGGTAGGCAAGTCTGCTTTTGTCATTTAGTTTTTTGCAGATGGGAATTCTACAGCTAACATGAACTTAATATTGTAGATGGAATTCTTCAAAACAAGGCTGGAAATGTCAAATTGCGCCTCCCCCTCGTAAGGATTTTGCGATCTTTATGCGCCTGGAGATCATTGGTTCAAGTGAAGGATTCTCGCAGGACTCCGACAAGTCAGTCAGTGATGGTAAGATAACAAGGAGGCATTTAAATAGTCTATTGTACTTTATTTTCATTACTTGTGATATATGCCTACATATTTATGCAAACCTGGTTACAGTGTATTGTTTCATATTTATTCAACAAGAATCTGTAAGCACAATTTATCATTTGTGGTAAAATCACCCCAGAGGTTGGTGCCAGTAATGATGAATTTTGTCATGAACTTTACTACAGATACCTGTGATTATTCGAATTCCTAATCTTTTCCAAATATTGTTTTGTATTTACTTTTGGATAAATGTTACCTTTTGTCACTTGATAAGCATCAGTGTCAGAGGCCACTTTGTGAAGAGAGGTCACCATATTTTATGCTCAACAAGAAACTGATAGATGTTCAATAGTTGGTGATCTCAAGACTTTGAATTTTATAACAAGCAGACAAACTGTTTTAGCTAAATGAGTCTGTGCCCAAAAGATCTGATTTTTTTTCAGAAGAAGTCCTCCTTGGGGTACATATAAGCATTAAAATGTCTATTTGTAACTATATTTTTCAATGAAATATTTACAAAACAAAAAACTCATTTTGTTTTGTGAGACCACACCTACAGGGCCCCACCAGACCCCCTACAGCCAAGAGCAGGTAATTCTCGCCGTCTACCTCGTACCTCCCTTTTCATGCTGTCGTTCTGTTGAATAGACGTGCATGGTGTTCGTTTCGAGTTTGATCTCCTACCGATACAATGAGTGTAAAAGAGTCTCACACGCAGGGGTTAGATGGACTTCATATGTTGATATTCTCATTCATCTTTTGTTGTAACTTTGCCATGGGTTCTGTTTTCCAAACTTGTGGCAGGCAAAATGGCAGACCTCGCGATCGAGGTTTCCTTGCTACATGTTCTTGGTAGCTTGTAGTAGGGAGTTGCATATTATATGGTAGACTTGCCTAAATTCTCTCTCTTTTCAGCGAATTTGTGGTAAGTCGTTGTTGAGTAAATTTGATAGTGTTCGTTTCGTATCACTCAACTTTACTCACTAGTATGTACACGCAGGTGCGGCTAGCCTTTTTCAGCTTTGCATTGTACATTTAGTATTTAAATGGCTGTAGCATGTAGCATTTAAATATCGCCCGTGCGTTTTATTTATTGCTATATGCTTGTGTTTATATGTTTGCTGCCTCACAGTTCCTGCTAGTAACACTGGCGTGGTTCTGTTTGTTGCAGTTTAAGCCCTGTGCGTTGTGCCATGCACACTACCGCCACAGGATGGTCATAAGGTGTGCGTCCGGTGTTTAGCCGAGGACGCTCACGACAATCAAGGATGTTCATAATAAGCGCCCTTGCGTCAATATTCCTGTCACATTATGTTGTGTTATGTTACACATGTACACATTTCATACGTTTACACACAACGTGGCTCATAGTGGCCGAGGTTGTGGTTTTTGCCTGGGTTTCTGATCCTCATGCGCCTTCTTTCAGGCACGCAGATTTTATGTTTTTCACTAATCTGCTTCAGGCGGGGATAATATTTGTTGAAAGGTTTCTAAGGAAATCCCTTTATTGTCCCCCCGCCTACGCCTCCCCCACAAACAATGTTGCTACACTAACGATTGATTTCTTACTTATAGCAGCAGCGGGGATCGTCGGTGCACACTCTTATCTCAGACGTGGTTTCCAGACTCCTAGAGGAGATTGGTACCCTGTCTACAGGTAGAGATTGGACTGGCGCATCAATTGGGGGAGGTCCCGACCCGAGCTCTGGCTCCAGGAAGGGTCTGACCTCCCGGGGACGTTTGGACCTGAGCTTCGGCTCCAGGGACGCTCTGAACCTGGGGACTTGCACTGACTCGGGCTTCGGCACCGATAGCTCAGGTCTCGGCCTGATGTCTATCGACACGCAGGCCAGGAGACTGTTGAGTGTGACAGAGCTGCCGATTACCTCGACGGTCCTACGGCTACCCATGTACACCAGGGGAACCCTGCAGTGTCAGGCTACTCCCAGGTCTTTCGGGATCGGGGTTCAAACTCGAACCGCCGACCCGGGCACTTACATATATATATGTATGTATTGGTATTCATATAGCGCTATAGGCTATGTTTGACTATATGCTCAGTGCACTTTTGGAGAGTACTTTGGGAACCCTGATTTATCAGGCTACTCCTACGTGTCTCGGGATCAGGGTTCGGTCTAGAACCGCCGAGCTTTGACTCCATGGATGCTCTGAACCCCGTGAGTAGCACCGACCCGGGCTTTGGCACTGGTAGAGCGCAGATTCCTGGCGCAGGTAGTTCAGGTCTCGGCCTGATGTCTATCGACAAGTCGATTTGTGTTTCAGCTCTTTTTGGTACTTTTGAACTGCGTAGGTTGGTCCCTGAGGCAAGTGCGAGATAGAATAGTGGCTGTGTTGCCTCAAGTGTTGTCCACGTTGAATACCCGAACCGTTGGAGTTCGCCTCCTGGAGGGAAGCCTGCATCCAGCAATGTATCCAGGACAACGCCTCACACTCTACCGTCAGTCTGCCATTCTTTCCCCTTAACAGCTCAACACTGTATGCTCCACTTGGCGCATCTCTCAGCTGTGCTGAGGGAGCTGGTGAAAAGGGGAAAGACACCGGTGTGGTATTCTGCCACAAACCCAGGTCGGAGCGACGCACACCAGTGTCGGCTTCCCAGGAGACGGCTGAAATACTCCGTGCCGAGATCCAGTCTATGCTGGGCAAGGCAACCAGCGAGGTGGTTTCCAATGGTCAGGAAAATGTGGGGTTTGATTCCATTTATTTCCTCGTTGCCATTATGAACGGAATGTTCAGACCCATTCTCATCTGAGAGCTGAACAAGTAAATAGAGGTACTGTCCTTCAAGATGGAGACACCGCGCTCGGTGATCTCATCTGTCGAGACAGGGGATTGGCGCATGTCAATCGACCTCGAGGTACCTCCTTGTTCCATTGCACCCTGATTTCAAGATTTACCTTTTGTTCTTCTTCGACGGGACATGCTACCAGTTTCGTGTGCTCCCCTTAGGCTACATTACTCTGCAAGGGTGTTCACCAAATGGAGGTTTATTACAGCCCAGATAGCAAGATCGCAGTGCCGGTGTTCTCACCCGTACCTAGGCGACTGGCTCATCGTGGTTTTAGAATAACTGTTGAGTCTGGGAACCTCACAATCAGTGTTGGTCACTCTTACGAAACTGGGCCGAATTGTCAACCTCACACAGTCTGATGGACAGACGTCAGGCGTCTCTCTGAGGGGCTCCCCTTGGAGACACCGTTGCTCTAAGTCCAGCCAGATACATCCCTCCCGGGTTGGGGCGATGTTCTGGGCGACATACGGTCTCTTGACGAAGAAGTCACAACTTGTGCTGGAATTGACAGAAGTCAGGTTGGTGTTCGATCCCGCATGCCGGGATTCGAATTACCTTTTCGGCCAGACATTGAACGGGGCACCACAAACGAATCCTCGGATTCACTGGGTGGCTTGGCCTCTGTCGGGTCTAACCCCCAGACATGCAGAATTCCTGCAGCCATTGCAGACACAATTCTGGTTTCGAGGCGGKATTCGACACCCGTTCAGTGTGTTGATAGGTGGGGCGCGCTGGTGTGCAGATAGGGGGGTTTCCTAATCCCTATTCTGCGGATTTAGTTCGGATATTGGAGTTACTATAACCTCGTTTTGGTTGAGAGCCYWATGACCTCCACCATTCCCGGGTACKCCATGGCTATTTCCACATTTCACACCTCGTTCGATGGTGCTCTGCCTAGGCAGCACCCTCTCGTACAGCGTTTCGTAGCTGGCATGAACAGGGTTCGACCGCCTCAGTGGCGACCCAGCCCACCTTAAAATTGCCAATTATTCTCAATTGGCTGTCTGGCCCTGACATTTCAAGTGTATCGTCTCTCTCACTTCACACGGCTCTGGTAGAAGGGTCATCCATACGATACCCACTGACCCGATACTAACAGTATTTTATACTGATCATGTCCGTATTCGCCTCCCGGATACCTACCAATCTCAGTTCGATATTGCTTTCCACGTGACTGCTCATATCGACCTTCCACCCCTTACCCAGCCTTCCACATCGGGGACCAATCTTTCGATTGCTCACCCGTGACTGTAATGAATGAACGAAAGGGATCCGTACGGGTACCCATGTGTTATGTTTGGTGGCGGGAAGACTAGGGAGTCTGCTAGCAAGCAGACTTTATCTCATTGTCTTGTTTTCGTAATTGTCCGGTTACAATGCTAAGGTTTACCTTCCCCCGAGGGCTTGAAGGCAGACTAGGGAAGGGCAGATGCCACTTTGTTGGCAATACACAGCGGCACTGCTCAATGAAGAGATCGGTTCTGTCGCTCTTTGGAGCTGGCAGAGCGCCTTCATTTGCCATTACCAACTTGACACGCATTCTAAGGATCGTGCTTGGTTCGGTCTATCGGTTCTCTCCAGTGGAGAGTGTCCTGCCACCCTGACCAAGTTAGTAACTGGTCATTGGTATCGGTTCTGTGTTCAATGTCAATGTGGTTCATATCACTACATCGTATAAGCCTTACCATCCTTGTGTACATAAAGGCAAGAGAGCGGGGCCGGTTTTGAACGCTATAACCATTCATATGCTATTAACCCGTCTTGCGACGGAATTGGGTAAAAAAAAACCCCTCAGGTCACTGTTTGGTATGCCTCTCTTCAAGCCGCATGTCACGTGACCAGGTTAGTGTAATAATGAGCCAACACATGTTCAGCTACGCTTTTTCGCTATTCAGGGGAGACTTCGGTATTTGGGAGTCTGTGTTAATCAGCACTTTGTGGGATTGTGGTCTACACTTACAAACAGGAGGGGTGCATTCGAGCATTAGTTTGCAGTACTTATTAGCTCCACTCCTGGGTTATTGGCTTTTAAGCGTTTTTTACGCTTTCCCTACCCTTATACCTCCCGCCCTGCTTCTCTGGTTATATTATATATTATATATTATATTAGGGTTGGGAGTTGTGTCCCCATACATTCCTGTCCATTGTAATGGTTGGGGGTGGGGTTTTATGTCATAATTGATTTGAGCCAATTGATGTATAAGCTTGGGCTCTCTAGTTCCCGCCCTAACCACGCCCCCGCCTGATTGACATCAGCGGTCAGGTGGCTCGGTAAGTGTGTTTTTTCTATTTCCATATCGGTAGAAGATTTCACTCCACCACGGGTTTAGTTGTTGTCAGACAGAATGCCACACCCGTCTCAAATATCTTTTGGAGTCTGTCAGGTAGAGGTTATGAATCCTTTGAAGAAAGTCCTCCTTGGGGCACGGCCACCCGCCTCCCCTCATTCTGTCTGACACGTTCAGCATAAAAAGTGAGGTACAAGGTAGACGACGAGAGTTGCCTGCTCTTGGCTGTAGGGGGTCAGGTGGGGCCCTGTAGGGGTGGTCTGACAAGACAAAACAAGTTTTTTGTTTTGTAAATATTTTACAACTGTCGTAGGATTTAAAATGGACATTTTAATGCTTATTTGTACCCCAAGGAGGACTTTCTTCAAAGAATTCATAACCTCTACAGGTTTGTATAAATTTTCTAGCCTAAGTTTTGTCCATATTTCCCCTAGCCCCAGGAAACTATGCTGAGATCGGTCTGACTGGGACAGCATTACCCGTCATCTTGAATATCTCCCCAGCAACCAAGTTTGATTTTGGAGAATGTTCTGTCGGGGAACATGCAGATATACTCTGTACCATCAAGAACGAGTCCTCCGTCCTCCCAGCAATATTCCAGTTCCGGAGAATAGCCCACTTCACAGCACATCCTCCAAATGGGAAGATTTCCGCTGGACAAACACAAGATGTCATCTTCTCCTTCGCGCCACGTCAGGCAGGTGAGTGTCGGCTCCTATCTGCGTTATGTTGTTGTGTATTCATCATCTGCAATATGGCAGCTACATTGTTAGTCTTGAGGGCCACGATTTTGGTTTCCCCCAATGGAGATATATGGAACAGCTAGAGAGAGACAAAGAATGAATTGAAATATAGCTGATCAGAACTGGAATGAACCCTTCTTGAGTTAAAACTCATTCAAATAGAGAGAAAACTAAAATGGTGAGGAGTTAACAGCACAGAATAATGTTATGACCGCTATTTGTTAGTTATTGACACAGCCAAGGACTTTATGTGTTCCTGTTTACAGGTACATTCAAACCCATGCAGCTTGTGGATGTGATTGGGCAGGTAGCAGACAGTGGCAACCCCACAATGGCCTACCTCCAGGTGATATACACTCTCCCCATACAGCTGGTGGGCCAGAGCAACCCCTCCACCAGGAAGAGGAGTCCCAGGTTCAACCCAGGTATGTACACTGCCTGTAGTCCCAGTCTTGTTGGGGAGTCTAGCCTTTACTCTGTCAGCACTTATATCCTTTACTGTGTCAGCACTTATATCCTTTATTCTATCAGCATTTACATCCTTTACTCTGTCTGCACACCTGTCCTTAACTTTAGAAGCACACCTAAGCATTACTCTAGTTTAAGCATATCTTTTCTTTACTGTAGTATAAACATATCTATACCTTTACTCCAGTATAAGCATATTTATCCTTTACATTATTTTAAGCATAGCTATCCTTTACTCTAGTATAAGCATGTCTATCCTTCACTCTATCAGTATATCTATGTTTTACTCTGCCAGCATGTCTGTCTTAACTCTACCACTCCCGTATACACACAGCACACTAAACTCATCATGGTTAGTTCATGTTTTTAACATGTGAAGATTCACGTTGAAATTGGTCTTTCGCAACCCATGCTTGTTGTAAGAGGGGAATAACGGGATTGGGTGTTCAGGCTCACTGACTTGGTTGACACATGTCATCGTGTCCCAATTGTTTAGGTTGATGCTCATGTTGGTGATCACTGGATTGTCTGGTCCAGATTAATTTATTTACAGACTGCCATCAAATAGCTGGAGTATTGCTGAGTGTGGCGTTAAACAACAAACAAAAGTAGTTAATTTGTTATTACCATCTGTAGTTGTATCCGTCCACCCAGCTGACTATCCATGTGTCTTCCAGGAATCACCCCATACATCAGCAACGAAGTTGGAATGTTTGTGGACACAGACTTTGACTCACTTGAACCAAATCGACTGCGGAACGCGGTGATGAGTTCCACCAAAACCAGGTTGCACCACCTGAGACTGAGCAAGTCAGCTAACGAAGATAACCGGTCAGTGAAGGTGGCCTTTCCCAATGACCGCACCCACAGTATCCGCCCCAGTGACAGGAGGGAGAGATTCCAGTAAGTGTGGACAGAGGCCACTCTGGTAGTTGACCACCACTGTGGCGGGAACATGTCCAACAGTCACCTGCCCATTTATAGCTCATGTCTAGTTTAGTAACTTGTAATCATTCATATGCATTGTCATATGCATTCATACTTTTAATCAAACTTGTTAGGACCACTGAATGTCCTGTGCCTAATGGCACTTAAATTATGAGGGCACTTTAAATTTTAAGTGAATTTCAAATGTTCACATGATCATTTTTAACGTTGTAGTGAAAACTTGTCCCTCTTAGTGAATTCAAATACAGTTTTGTATATTCATGTACACATATCTGATATAACAGTACCTTTGGGTATTCATCGTGTAATATCCACAGTTACTATCCATAGTTATACGATATCTGTAGTGTCAGGATACAGGCCTTTATTCTGAACCCTCACAAATCATGCACATTATGTACGTAAATCTGTCCTTATTCAGGACAATCTTCACCCAGACGGAGCGGCACTCGTATGTAGACCCCGACTATGCCTTCACTGACTCCGAGGCTGACGGACGTCATTCACATCGGGACCAGTACATCGGCATGGTCCGACAGATGAGAGACGCCAGACTTCATCTCAAGAAGGCAAAGTAAGTCAAACTAGGGCTGCCAAAATATGTAGATATTTAATCCATGTTTCTTCAGGTTCTCTATTTGATGATTTATTCGTGCCGGGTACCTGATGTTTCAGTTTCATTTTCAGTATCAGAACCTGTATCTGTTTATAACCTGCATTCATTGTAACCTGTCCTGATGTGCAACCTACTCAGGTCCCCGTTTCACAAAGCTCTCGTAAGATCTCGTAACTTTTCTCGTAGCATTGGAGGTACGAATGCTACGAGGAAAGTTACGAGATCTTAGGCCTACGAGAGCTTTGTGATCATTTTCTTGGTGTCATTGTATCTTGTCCACTTTTCTTCTTTATAATTTTGGCGGAATCTGTAAGCCAGTTAACATTTGAAATTAACTTCTTTTGGTGTCAAAGCTGCAACTATATCCGAGTACCACAAATAACTGACAGGTCTTGAATCTTTTATGTTTAACCATTGTAGAATCCCATTCACATGTACATGACATCATATCACTGTAATGTTGATGCACTTTCAGTTAGTGATGGTGTCCATTTTTATTGTAACTCATTTTTCTGGTTTATTTTGAGAAACTCCTGTTACCTTGAGTGCTTCCCGCTCAAACAAATAGGAAGAGGAACTAGGAATATATGTCTGCTTTTGTGCTTATGTGACCCTTTAACATCTACTTTAATCCTTTACAGAGAATTCAGGGAGACAAACAATAATGTTGAAATTGGGATCAAGTCTGCCGCCGGTCTCCGGCCAAAAGGTTTATCACTGGAGGAAATCAAGCCTGACCCTATGCGTGAGTTATTCTACACCAGAAAAGACAAATTTGTGAAGCCTTTTCGACAGTAATGCATATTTATAATGCACCAAACCTACACCATAAAACATGCTCGAAGCACTACCTTATTACCCTGGTCACCTTACTCAGCTCCTAGGGGTTGTACAACCAAAGCTGCATCAGAAGGTAAACACTCACCATCTCATTCTACCGGGTACCCATTCACTGCTGGGTGAACTGTTCTGAGAGTCCCTAACGTTGCACTATTTCCAAGGACAATATGAAGTATAATCATGCCCTTATCTGATTAATGAATTGTACATTGCTGTCTGTCCACAGCACCACGGCCACCAAATGCAGACTGGAAGTTGCTGAGCACCAAGAAACTATCAACAGCTGAGAAGGAGGCACGATCTAAACCTGTGAGTCTGTCCCCACCTTCCCAGTGTCACATCTTACAGAACAGACAGTAGTTAAATTGGTCCAGTGTGTGACTGTCGTGTATTTAGAGAGTTTCTGACTGGCAGTAAATAACACTTTGGTATTACAGATTTTACAAAATTTCAACACTCAGAGTTAAATGTTTTCTATAAAGTCATGGATTATAATGACTGATATAGATAATAGTGTGATGTTGTTGATCCAGGTGCGTGATGGCCTGAACGCTGTACCGACAACCCAGCAAGAGAAGGTGGACTGTCGCAAGTGGTTGAGTCCACAAGAGTTGCATCAAATTATCATAGGTTAGTTATACTTAGCCCAAATGCTCAGTTATCATACATTGGCCACATCACAGACCCAGTTGTACATACATCACTGACCCAGTTATACATACATCACAGACCCAGTTATACATACATCACAGACCCAGCTATACATATATCACAAACCCACTTATACATACATCACAGACCCAATTATACATACATCACAAACCCAGTTATACATACATCACAGACCCAGTTATACATACATCACAGACCCAGTTATGCATACATCACAGACCCAGTTATACATACATCACAAACCCAGTTATACATACATCACAGACACAGTTATACATTGGCCACAGACACAGTTATACATCGACTGTAAAGTAAGTCTCTAGTGTTTAGTTATGTAAGAGGAAGGGGGGCCCAAGTTGTTGTGTTATGGACCCGAGTTCAAGTTATTTGTCCTTAAATTACAGGTCCCCCAACCATTGACTTCAGCACAGTGTGTCTGAAATCCAGCAGCCAGAAGGAGCTGAACATCATCAATAACCTCAACCAGTACATCCATGTGGTAGCAGAGGTAGGTGTCGGTAGG
>VKKT01005980.1:26947-37585 GCA_008038995.1 Haliotis laevigata | reverse complement strand
GGCTACTGCAGCGTCCTTACGGACCGTTCAATTTTTTGGGGTGATGATGATTTTAATGGAGCAGCATGTACAGTGTGAATGCAACCCCCACCCCCCTAAAATTAATATACAAAGTAAGTGACACCCTGCATGTCATGTACAACATCAATGACGCCCATGTGTACAAAATTTGTGAGCCCTCCACACCCTCCCCAGAACAAAATGGGTGACCCCCCTTAAAATCATCACGCACGCACGCACGCACGCACGCACGCACGCCATAAATTATGAACGGTCCCTTACCATAGCCTGAAACTTACACTACAGAACAAAACAAATGTAACGACAAACCTATGAAACCACACTGAAAATATTTACAACTTTGTACATGTACTTTATGAACTCTGTGGATGAAATTAATCCATTTTAACCATCCACAGAATTGTGGTATATATACTATACCAGGATAAAGGTGTCAGAATGAAATTATTAATCGTGTGGTATTAGAGTCCTATTTAATCCCATTAAATCCAACAAATTTGATAAAAAATCCCAGATATCGGGCGTTTGACATTCAACAGTTTATTTTGACTATTGAACATCGTTAAAGATAAATCAAATTTATATATCATCAAGCAAGTACAATATGTAGAAGTTAGTGTAAAAAAAAAGAAAAATTATTTGTGAGTTCTCTATATTCCAATCCCCAGTCTAAGAAGACAGTCTTCACTCAAGCTCCCCCCAGCCCATTAAGTCTCTTCTCCGCCTCTGGGCTACCCTCTCAGCCAACTGTTGTCTCTTCCTCTCATTCGCTCTCCTCAACTTATCGTCCATTTGCTGCCTCAGCTCTCCCTGAACCCTGTTCTGCATATCTATAATCCGGGCCCTGCGCGCGTCACTCTGCCTCGCCATACGGCCATGGTCCCACAGCGCCTTTTCTCTCAATATTGTAGCGAGCTCCAGTCTTTCTTCAAGACTCGAACCGGTTTTATGAACCCTCTCGAGTCTATCTTTGAGTCTCTGCGGCCGAGGTACCCTGGTCGTCCTCTGGTCCCCAGCTCTGCACGTGGAGCGTTTCCCAATGATTCCTTCACTCCTCAACTGCTGCATCACATCACGCTGAGCGGGACGCCAGGTTCGGACCGGGGTCAGTTGCAGTTGGGCTGACGTTGAAGGGATCCATTGGCCGCTACTCGCTCTGGCTTGGGAAGACTTGCCACCCTTCTTTCCTCTGTTGTTGTTGTGGTTGAGAAAGAGATCTTGTAGATCCGGTGAGGGCATACACCTGTACATCACTGATACAGCTATGACAGCGAGCAGCCGCGACGAAGTTCAAGGCTCGACACAGCTTGATGCCGTTCTCCATTAACTGGGATTATGACGTCACTGGATTGTTGACGTCACGTATAATGCTACGTCATAGAGATTGTGCTCAGACTTTATGCCTTATTGGAGCAAGATCTGGGGCTGTGTTTATGAAGATTCTTAAAATTTACTTTAAGTTAAGGATCAAACCTAAATAATTGGTTAAAAATTCTTATAGTTAAGAATTCATAAGCGCTCTTATATTTGTTATTTTTTTTAAAATACGACCCCTGTTCAGTTAAACTGGTTCCATGCTCTCTCGGCACGCCAACAATGTTTGGCGTGAAGATGCGTTGGCCTGACAAATTTGGTAAACTGTGGAAGACGCCCTACTCCGCATTTGATTCAGTGACAAGATTCTACTTCCAATGATAAATCCCAGAAACACAGTAAGGCCAAAGTCTGTGGACCCCTGATGTCTGTTAATGAGTGCTATACACATAGAAATAGTAAGCAGCATAGTGCGTTTCACGTTGAATTTACATTTTATTATGAATCGCAATCAGCTACTGATTCCGGCAAAACTGACCTATAGAAGCTAGAGTGTACAAAGGTATTCTTTTCAATGGTAAATTGAATATTGAGGTTTTTAAATATATATGTTTTATGTATGACGGAAGAGGAGGATTAATTGTAATTTAGTCTTAAGATTTCATTCATTATTTCAGCGCCCAAGAGATCGTGCAAAAATTCCGGGAACTTGACGCGGATGGGAGCGGTAAGCTGGATGTGGAGGAGGCGAGGATTGGCTTGAAGACACTCAAGACAGCCACGGGGCGTCTCCTGGAGGATAAGGAGATTGAATTCTTCCTCCAGACGACGGGGACTGACGACAACACCATCGACCTCGGCCACTTCGTCAACCTGCTGCACCGTCTGAAGCTCTACAACGCCCCTCCTCCACCTGCTAACGTAAAGATCCATGCCTAAAGGCCAAGAGGCCTTGAGTATAAACATAGATACGCAGATAACTGGCAGGACACGGAGGTGGGGGTTATACCGTATTCTCTGTAATAAATGCTCAGTCATGAATGCGTCATATCATGTGCCAAAATACGCTATAGACATACCATGTCTCTAGTGCAAGTCTTGTGCAACTTCGTTACACAATGAAAACCCGTAAATCAGGAAAACACAGGTTCCGAACGATTAGTCAATAGTCCGTTGTCCTCAAAATCGTTTTGGGGTGATGTTACTGGTCTCGATTAACGGACTATTTTTATACCTGTATATAATATTCTGATGATGGTATGATCAAATATGCATCACCAATATGAGGTGACAATATGTATTCGGTGATCTGCCTGAGACTTGAATACACATTATCGATATTTTCTTTTGGAGGAAAATAATAGAAACGCACTAGATTCATACTCTCTATTTATTCACATAATGGATTTCATAGGGTGTATCGTGTGTATCGTCATGCAAATATCACATTTCACTCACTGGATGAATAAGAATATTGCTCACAAAACTTTCTCCTTTACTCTAACGACAATTGTGAGGGCAGGTTATCAATTCAAAATGCATAGCGGGTTTTAAGACTGTCAAACGGTCAGTGAGCATAGAATATGACTGTGTAGTTTACTGCTTTACCATATCAGCATTCTCGCAAAGAGAGACACATCATTTTATTTATGATATACCATATACTACGCAACAATAATAGGTACTATTACATACAATAAGTATGCTTGACAACATTATAAGATGCAGCTTTACGGAATGTTTGAATGGTTGCGAAGATTTGGTTTTATTCAGGGGAGGTAACTCGTGTCGGCATATTGTGTACAGGTGACGTGACGGCAGTAGTCCAGATCTGTTTGAAATTGCCAGCTGTCCATATAACTTTTCATTGTCAACATACATGTATTTGTTTTATATTAATTTTCATAAACATAATCTGCATGATGTATCTATGCATTTGCTTTGCAATGTCCTCTGCCCGTAGATCTTTTTAAAAACTATTTTGATTTGATGTAATGAAATATGTTTCAAGTTAAAAGTTTGCAGGACTGGAACTTTTAACATAAAGCAAAATTGAGCTTTTATTTCGATCAAGTGTTCGGGCAGTCCTGTACCAACACTGCGAAAAACAAAATCTAAACAAGGAAGTCTGGCCATCTAAATTCCTCAGAAATCGCCAGGATTTTTAAAAAAGATATATGAACTGTGTATTAAATATCATTTCATAGATTTATGCTAGTCTAGTGCTCGAGGCATGCTTTTGTTTGTTTGCTGCTCAAATTTCAAACTGTTTTATCATTTTTTCATATGATGCTCATGTCTTGTTGTCTCAGATGTGTTCAAGGAAAATTCCTATGTTGAAGTCTTTCACTTTACATTTTCTATCTTGGTATGATCACGATTTGATATAATAAATGTTAGTTCATAACAAATTCGTGTCGGCTGTTATTCTCTGCGCCTTTGTACACATTTTCGAACTACTTAACAGTAATTGTGAATTTTGAATACTTTCATTAACTGATTATATGATCTTATGTTTCATATAATTTGTATTGATATAGTGACATTTGAAAGGATAGTGTCAGTGTGCATCGTCATATCCATGATTTAAGGATATAATGCATTTAATTATGCATCACTCTCACATCTCGCACTGTTCATGCACCGAATGAATTTGTGCATATTACGAGGAGTGGAAGCATGCAGGAAACATATTCAGGTCAAGATGTACAGGACATCCGTATTAATGCTGAGAAGGAAATACGGCTCTATCTGATGATCGTAATACTAAGTGTTTACTAACGTACGCATATCACTCAACATTGGAGTGTACGCTGCCTTGTTGAGCCGATTCCCGGTCAGCTGTTCCTCAAACACTTGAATCTTACGTCACAGATAAATGATATTGTATTCACCCATATTGTAAGCATATATACACAAAGAACTTAGTTAAGCACCCCTGACATGTCTCACGATTGAATGAGCCCCGAGCACAACCCTTTGGATCATATCTGGGATATGATGAGTCGTCGTGTGCTACGAAGGGATCCTCCTGTACAGAACCTGCCCAATCGGAAGTTGATTTACACTAGGAGTGGCGTAGACACGAGAGATTTTATGTACGTGTTGAAAACCTATGATTGCAAAAATACAGGGGGTGCTTAATTAATTTATTTGTGTGTATATCAGGGTATACGGTAACGATACTAAATTTAATTCTGCATGGTATATAGTCAAAACGTGTTAATCTGGACGATGCCCTTAGTTGCTTAATACTTGGGGTGCAGATGTACGGATTAACGAAACTTGACCTTACTTTCCGTTATTTTCAAGCCATTCAAACGTATTTTGGATGACCAATATAGTGCAAGCCTATTGACGAGTTTGCAGTTACTTTAATTCCTCTGATGGACCCACGGGTATCTGTTAATTTCGTGCATGCCGTTGACCCGGCATCTCAACTTTATCATACCAGTGTAGGTCCGGGTAGAATATTGATCTTCAGAAACCCATGCTTGTCGTAAGAGGCGACTAACGGGATCGGGTGGTCAGGCTCGCTGACTTGGTTGACTCATGTCATCGCATCCCAATGATGTAGATCGATGTTCTTGCTATTGATCATTGGATTGTCTGGTCCAGACTCGATTATTTACAGATAGCTGGAATATTTCTGAGGCCGGCGTTAAACAACAAACAAACCAACCTTTGACTGGGTATTTTACGTGTTTGTGGCCGACTTTTTCAGAGCACTGTTCACAAACAGGACTACCTGTGACAGTTTCTAACACTTGTCTAGATTCCTTCATTCACCTGCATAATATCACAACATACTTTCTTCTCTGGACACATATTTACATTTAAACGTTTTATTGGTATGCATGTACCCCTTATATCCGGAAAACGATTACTATCAGTTTGGAATAAATTAGCTGTTGCTGTGTATGTGTTGACAGACAGGGCCCGTCACAACTTGTTTATCACGTTGGCTGTTGCTGTATTGCATTTATTTTAAGCGTTTTTCGTGATTTGTTTATTTAAAGGTTGTTTATTACCTTGAGGATAAAAGCTCCCCTGTGGTGTTATGAGAAGCGAACCTCTAGTACCCTTTACTAAGAACGACCTTCGTAGTGCTGGGCTTCCGGGTCTTATGGTTCCAAGAAGAAAGAGATTAGCACAAAATGGAAGATTAGTTGACGATATGTTAACTTGGTAAATATGGTAACATAGTGTCCCACGGCAAACCAACATTTATTTTGAGTTAAATGCAAACGGTGTACCATATATTATTGTCACTACCGCGTGTTTTTCGTGTGATTGTATGTTTTTTGTAAACACCGATAACTACTGACCTACTTGAAGACGGGTGGGAAACACTACATAGAAGGAAGTGCGACGGATCTGTGTCAGCACTTTGGTCACATGACTTCCGGGAATACACAATGGATCCTTGTTGCTGTTTTAGTTCGGGTAAACAGTGTAAGACGTGGTAGTACAGTGAAAAACGTAATTTTAAGGATTTGTTCCTGGGCTGGGTGGAATCCTGTGGGTACATGTTTGTACAGAGAATTTCACTCGGGTGTCTTCCGAATTCAAATATAGACGAATTGATAAAAGTTATAAATATCCGAAGCTTGTCGAGACTTGGGAGACACGAGGGTGAGATTCTAGTCGTCATACAAAATCATTCTTCCAACAGTTTCTGTTTATCAACAGTGTAAATGGCACAGCTACAGATTCAGTGGACCCGTGAAGATCCGGGTTAGAATCGTTCTTCAGTAACCCACGCTTATAGTAAGAGGCGACCAACGGGATCGGGTGGTCAGCCTCGCTGACTTGGCTTACACCACCAGCCTCGCTGACTTGGCTGACACATGTCACCGTATCCCAGTTGTGTTGTGATCATGTTGTTAATCACTGGGTTGTCTGGTCCAGACTCGATTATATACAGACCGTCGCCATATACCTAAAGTACTGCTGAGTGCGGCGTTAAACAACAACCAACCAATAACTTCAGTGATAGTGAGACGTAATTTAGTTGTGACTTCATGGATGACGTCACGTTGGTCTGCGAAGCATTGTCGTGCAATTGCATTGCAGTGATAAATTCTAGGCGAGATCGTTTGATCTTACCGAGTAATATGGAGATTGCACAGTTTTAGCATCGAATCAAAATATATTTTTCTATCGTCATGGTTACAGTGACTCATAAATACATTAGTCAGTCCCTCTTCGTTTTCTTTGTGATGGAGGCCACAGGCTGATTCTACATTTACATGAGTACTATAGCAGAGGTACAAGATATATAAATTACGCATGGTTCGATTATGTTACACTATGTACATATGTCGAATTGCATTATACGCAAACATTGCTAGATGTTTTAGTGTTTCAGGATTTACATCTGACATCGTCGTGTTTAATTTGTGTAAAGTAGGATTTAAATCGAATTTCATAGGCAAGTACAAAGGTCTTAAGTTTTGGTATAGATAACACAACATACAATTGCTACTCAATGTAGCATTGTTAGCACATGGGACATACATCTTAACTGCATACATAACATATGGTGACGTCATCCGGCTTGTGCTAACTACCAATACCTGGTGTGATCCTCCACACAAACAGTTACAGGTAGATATGTAGGCGAAGATATATGATGAAAAATTGATGTTACCAAAGAACATTTATCGACACACTAAAACCATTAAATGTCGACACAGGCGTAAGTGAATTCGACAGCAGCAGGGCATACAATTCAATGAATTACAATCTGGAAGTAATCCGTCAGAATGTGACCCTGGGTCATCACAATATCCAATCACGGACCTGGAAGTCGATCTCACAAATGTGTTTGTTACCAGTTTTCTCGAATGGGTTTCCATCCAATGATGGGAAAGAAATTGTACTATACATTAAGCTTGTATAACTGAACAACATGCTGGTGACCCAAGACTTTTTCATTGTTGCTGACCTGTTTTTAAACGTTTCGACTTGTTGTAACTGACAAGAGGATCACAACGTGTCTATTCAGACAAGCTTAATTAACTGTACAGATTTAAACCACGTGTCAATCACATTTCACTCTTTTGTGGCATCATGTGTTTTTATGTTCACTTCTCGTCTAAGGGGGGCGGTAGGGTAGCCTAGTGGTTAAAGCGTTCGCTCGTCACGCCGAAGACCCTGGTTCGATTCCTCACATGGGTACAATGTGTGAAGCTCATTTCTGGTGTCCCCCGCCGTGATATTGTTGGAATATTGCTATAAGCGGGGTAAAACCATACTCACTCAGATCGTGTCTAAGGCAGTTAGCCTTCCACCCACCCTTACCCAACATCCTATCCACCTCCTACGCACCTTTCTACAAAACCAGTCTGAATGGTTATTCGATACTGCATATTTGTGGTTGACCCTCTGTGGTTGTTAACATTTCTAAGTTTAGATTGAAACCGCACACTTTAACTTCCGTAAATATGAATAAAATTGCTGTTTTGATATCGATTTAATTCGGAAATTTGATAATGGATCTGTTTGATGTGTTCCGTGCGTTCAGATTGTCCAGGGGAGGGATTCCAGTAAGATGTGGATGTCACGTGAAATAAAGAGAAGTACAACGGATACTCCCATGACAATACTCTAACTTATGAAACAACATTGTTTGTGTGACATATGACCTCATTAACGTCAATCATATTGTAACGGAAGCAGTTCCTCAATTCAATGACGTTGCATATGCTTATTTCGACTGCTCCTTAAATGAAGCAAACATTTACAAGAGGAAGAAATTAATTCTCAGATAAGTCGGCGTAAGTACAAATGCAGCTGACTCATCATCGTATGGAATATTTGCGATACCGTGCAACTGATCGAACGTCGAACGACACAACGCCGGGGTTGGCTGTAATATATATACTAAAAGTAACGGTGTTCAAAATGATTTGAGGCGAAGGGGTGGATTGTTTTATAAAGCGTTTGCCCATCAGTCCCACAGTCCCGCAGTTCAATTCTCCATAAAGGCGCCATGTGTGAAACCCATTTCTGGTGCCCCCGCCTTGATATTGAATATTGCTTACAACAGCGTAATATCACACTCACTCATTCACTTCAATATATAATGATAACTGAAATTTGATATCATTCGTGATAATATAACACAGTTTACCCTTTATCTAAGCAGGCCAAGATGGCATAAAGCCGTTTCAATCAATAACGAAATTAAAAATGAATCACATTCATATATTCGTTTACCTATCAAACTACAAATCACTGATTTGGAAATATAATAAGCAAACATTTCACAAAAAGCGTTGTGACAGTCAGACGATTGATAGATAGAATATCACGTTCTCTAAATTTGAATTTTGTAAAACATAATATCTTCAGAATGTTTTTGGAGTTGTTTTAATACCAGTTACATTAAAAATGAAAAATGAAAACAAATGGATTAAAATACCAAACTATTTTTAATCTTCAAAGAAAAAATGGTATTTGGGTGTTTTTTTACGAATCTGAATAAGATATTTAAGAACATGATCCCAATAACATTTACATGTACACTTATACTGTAAGGTTTCCGTGGATTTACTACATTAGTAGTGACCCGCGCCGTGATGTTGCTGAGTACTGTATTCCTTGAAATGGTTTAAAACCCAACCCACTCTATGCCTTTAATTCCCATTCATTGTGATTGCGGGCAATCTATTTAATAAAAGACTGGCGGACATGCCGAAGTAAATATGGAAGTGCCCTGGTTGGAGCTCCCTCTAACCGATTCTCGGAAAGACGTGAATGGAGTAGGACCAAGGTGGAAGAGAAATGTGTTTCAGGCATAATGACACAACCCGGGGTTTAATCATTCCATATTTCCTCGTTCATTCATAAATCCATACAGTGTATAGTACACATGCACTAAGTGACCGGTTTCGAAACGATTACCACTAGTCCCACGACGGACTGAGTCATGTATTGATGCGTATGTCCCAGCACAGAAAGTACAAGTGATCGAGTACAATTCAGCGCGTGACCACATATTGCAGTCACACGACTGCCTGAGAGAAGGGAATTACACTGGTGATAATCTGCTCGTATAAAAATCCACTTTTGTGTGGAATGTAGTGAAATAGATGGATTTTTGTATTTTGTCAGGCGGAATTACACGTGACTGATTCAGATTCTTGTTACGATTATTATTATTTCTTAGTGTTTGCTGTGTATTACTGTTGATATTGTCCAGTCGTGTTGAATGTGTAGTTAATCGTTACATGAGGTACAATATAACAGAAATGCTTTATAGTAATGTATATGCTTTTCATAGAGTCCATTTACGATATTCTGTGGAGATATGTGGTCGCTTTTCATCAGTGTTATCACACCGGTACTTGACGAAGCAATGGTTTTCTTTGTAAACATCTCTCTAAGGACGGCTAGATTGGTAGACATATCGGTTGTACATCTGAACGTAAAAAATGTAAGCAAAACTTCACTGGAGATTTGTGGTCATCCGTCATTTGAGCCCTCTGCCCTTCATGGGGGTTCCGGCCAGTTAGCCACCAATATCCCTTCATACTCATTACAAGGGCTCCGAGGCAACCAATAATTATTTTGTTTTCTTATTGTCGAGCGCCTGTCAGACAAAGGAAAACTTCGTGTTATAGGGCAGCTGGTGTATATGCCGGGCAAGCACATGTATAAGTAAAGCACAATGAATGAATGAATGAATGAATGAATGAACACATCTTGGTGTGAGAAGATGTAACTGCAAGTGAACATGCTGAATCCAGATATCACAGCGAACCCTCCACGCATTCCGGATTGTACGCATATTTGAATCCATTCGTGTCTGAAGCCCACTTGCTTCTCTGTCACCGGATGTTTGGGTCTGTTCATGGATCGGTGAATTGAAGGAAGATTTGTAACACTGAAATTTACGAACGTCATCACTCGATCATTTCCATTCCTTGCAAGAGGAAATAAGTCCGCATCCTGAAGGACGCGAGTTTTCACGAATGCGCACTTTACTGAAAACAACTGAAAGTGGTCACAAGGAGGTCTTTTGTTTTGTTGTCCTTGTTATTTAGTTGGAACTGTGAAAGTAAATACGAACTACGGGGTTTAAAAATATACTAATCCGTTGTACTGCGTTACTTCTTTCTTTGTCCGGTGTACAAACATGAAACATATCCGTGACGTCAATATATTGGTTACGTTAACGTCCATTGTTCGGAAATAGACAAACGATAGTCAAGCCGCCATTGTGATAAATCCACTTTTCAATTAATGCGTACTTGCAACTGACGAAATATTTTATTTTTTTTATTTTTTATTTTT